>CAUYSK010059974.1:0-15162 GCA_963575035.1 Avahi laniger
TCTATAAAACTAGAAAAAAAAACTTCCCAAATAATAAATATTGGCATGGATGCAGAGAGAGAGGAGCATTCATGCACTGCTGGTGGGTCTGCAAACTAGTACAAGCTCTGTGGAAAGCAATATGGAGATACCTCAAAGAACGACAAGTTTAACTACCATTTGATCCAGCAATCCCATTACTTAGCATATACCCAAAGGAATAAAAGGCATTCCATAAAAAAGACATCTGCATTCAAATGTTTATAGCAGCACAATTCCCAATTGTAGAGATGTGGAAACATCCCAAGTGCCCATCAATATATGAGTGTATTAATATGATGTTGTATATGTATACCATGGAGTTCTACTCAGACACAAAAACAATGGTGATCTAGCACCTCTTATATTATTCTGGATAGAGCTGGAGCCCATTCTAATAAGTGAAATATCCCAAGAATGGAAAAATAAGCACCACACGTACTCACCAACAAATTGGCATTAACCGATCAACACTTAAATGCATGTATAGTTGTAACATTCATCAGGTGTCAGGCAGGTGGCAGGAGGGGATGGGTATATTCACACCTAATGGGTGTGGTACATACCGTCTGGGGAATGGACACACTTGTAGCTCTGACTCAGGTGGAGCAAAGACAATATATGTAACCTAAGCATTTGTACCCCCATAATATTCTGAAATAAAAAATAAATAAAACAAACACTAATGAATGGATACTGAAAATATGGTATGTGTGTGTGTGCGTGTATATATATATGTGTGTGTGTATATATATATATATAAATGGGATACTACTCGGCCATTAAAAATGAAATCATGTCATTTGCAGCAATATGAATGAGAGTGGGGGTCATTATGTTAAGTGAAATAAGCCAGACATAAAAACAAATGTCACAGTTTTTCTGACTCACATGAAAGCTAAAAACAGTTGATCACATGGAGGTAGAAAGTGGAATGATAGATACCAGAGACCTGGAAAGTCGTATTGGGGTGGGGGAATAAAGAGAGGTTGATTAATGGGTAAAATCATACAGTAAGAAAAAAAGTGTAAGTTCTAGTGTTTGATGACAGAGTAAGGTGACTATAGTTAACAAAAATGTGTTGTATTTTTGAAGAAAGCAGAAGAGAGGACTTGAAACGCATCAATCACATAGAAATGATAAGTACTCTGGAGTAGGGTGTTATGGCTTGCACCTGTAGTTCTACCTACTCAAGAGGCTGAGCCTAGAGAATCATTTGTGCCTAGAAATTCAAGGCTGTAGTGACCTATGATAATACCACCACATTTCAACATGGGCAACAGCAGAGTGAGACCTTGTGTCAAAAAAAAAAAAAAGAAGAAGAATAAATATTCAGGTGACGGATACTCTAAATATATTCTATGCATCTACCAAAATTTTACATGTACTCCATAAATGTGTACAAATACAATGTATCAGAAAAGAAAAGAAAGAATGAGTTTGTTGAAAAATCATTTTATTTGCTAAGCAATGACATACTACCTTTTCATGGTTTGCCTGATAATATTTGTTCTTTTTTTTAATTTATTATTTTTTGGAGAAGAGGTCTTGTAAATGTCTTTAACACCCATATATATTTTTATTTGTAATTATTCTCATATAAACACTACCTACAACCAAATTCCTATTTTTTGTATTCTGTATTAATACATTTCATTCCTATATTTAAAAGTGCATTCATAATAGTTTTTCATCCACTTTTCAAAATATCTGTTCAATTATTTTCATTTTTTCAGGCATCACTCTTTACTAATTGAATAGAAAAATGACTTTATTAGAAATGACAGATGGTATACATTCTTTGTTTTAGTGTTTTCCAGAAATTCCTCTGAAATAGCCCTGATCGAAAAGGAGAGGAACAGAGACTTTTCTGGGAGACACAAGGAAAAATTTTCTTAGCGTTTCATGTATAAAAGAGCTGTGAATGTTTCCATTATACAGCTTAGTGATCTCTAATTATAATATGAATGGATGTCTCCAATCATGAATAAATTAGACATGGATTTGTGTAGAAAGGACCCTAAGACTCCCTTTCTGAGTGTGGAGACCAGCCACTGTGCTTCTGTGCAAATCATATTGTTTTATTGTCTCCTTACTCAAAGCTATAGACAATGGCAGAAGTCTAAGATTCTTTTCATCTAGATTTTGTAAATGTCTGTATGACATTTCTTTGTACAGATATACCTTAATATAGAGATATATATTATTTTCTTACTCTTTGATGAGTGATTACTAAAATTGTTTTCAGTTTTCAGAGAAATACAAAGTGGCACTCAGAAAACCTGGACATTCATTCATTTTTAGGAAGCACATATTTTTATAATATATATGGACTTGTAGAAAGAGTATGCAATCTTTATTTATTTATTTATTCTTAGAGACAGGGTCTTGCTGGGCTGAGGCAATCCATGATCCTCCCACCGCAGGCTTCTGAGTAACTGGAGCTACAGGCATGCACCAGCATGCCTGTGTAATTTTTAAAAAAATATTTATAGAGATAAATTCTCACTAGTTGCCCAAGCCGAACTTGAACTCATAGCCTCTAGCAATCCTCCCACCTCAGCTTCCCAAAGTGCTGTGATTATAGGCATGAGCTAGGCAGATTACCTTTTTCATGGATGCAGTCAATAATTTACACACATTCTATTATTTTGCTGATCTATTCTTGTCCATTGCATTAGAGTGAACTTTTAATACTCCCCTGCCATGGTTTGCGTGTGAATAGATGCCGAGTGTCCTAGCTAGTTAAGATGAGATTCCTCAACCTAAATTTAACAGGGATTTCCTCTCCTAAAACTACCTTGAAACACAGAAACAAGAAGAGAATAGACAAAATTCAAGACTCCGACAAGCAGATTAGAATTGTTTTAGGGCCTGCAATGACAGTGTTGAGAGGAGCACATTCTCTTGTGAGGAAAGGATTCCTACAAGGTGGGTCTCTGAGACTCAGTAGCAAATGTCTGCTATGCACGTAAGGAAATCTTAGATCTAATGGTCTAAAAAATGATTCTCTGTGTGTGTCGGGGGGGATCTTTCAAGATATATGAAATGAGAGATACCAGAAAGCCAAGAGCATTGATACTTCATGGATATATTTATTCCAGATTAGCAAATGGACATTTGTTTGGCCAGATAAGGCTGCAAGGGGTCTGGGCTTCAAGACTGTCTACAGAGAAGTTCAGGTCACAATACGGTTAAGAAAAAAAAAATGCACCCCTCATCTTCACTCTATTTTATTACAGTGTGGTGCCTGGAACCTTTAGCCTTCCCTTCACTACATATAAAGAGCAACCCTAGACTACATGCAGAGTATACAGGCTGTGATACAAAGCTAGAGATGGGGGACAAGATAATTCCCAAACTTAAGGAATACTGGAAATATTCTGAGGGATGAAATAGAGGAGATTAGCCTTACTGGTTTCTCCTCATTTCCAAGTAATTGTGTTCTGCTTTTATAAATAGAAAATTCCATTTAAATTATTTTCTATTGAGTAAGTTTATCAGCCACAAATAAGAAGAAATATTAATATCAGATTATGATCCAC
The DNA here is from genome assembly GCA_963575035.1 of Avahi laniger. Lineage (NCBI taxonomy): Eukaryota > Metazoa > Chordata > Mammalia > Primates > Indriidae > Avahi > Avahi laniger. Next base: position 3,564 of record CAUYSK010059974.1, read on the forward strand.
ATTCTACACATGTTGATGCAGGAGATCTTACCAGAAGGTGATGACAGTTCAATCTACTGAACACATCAATTCTTTCATCTCCAATGAATATCTTTGGGCTTGTTGCAAGATGGCCATGTCATGGAAAGGACTCTGTCTTTTTGCCATCAAGAATAAGTCTTAGATAAAGGCCAAGATCATTCATATGCCTTCTCCTTGTGGAACACCTTTTTTCTTCTGGACTGTTCCTGTAGTTCCGTGAATCATGTTTCAATGTAATAATGATGGCATTGGCAGCCCTGAATGAATGGAACATTACATCATTATTCTCCCCAATTCTTATCACTGGATATGGAGAATAGCTTCAGAAAATTGGGCCAAATCGTTCTTCCAGATCCTCAGTTCCATTTTCTCACTTCAGAGTGACTAGGCCCTTGTCACACCACACCCTGGAAACTCTCTCAAAACAGTAACCTGAGGCAATAAGAGGTCTCATATCATTGTTCCACATCTCTCAGTTATCACTGTTCTTTATTGTTTGATACACAATGTCTTCAAAATTATTGATTTATATACAAGTTCATTTTCTGCAGTAAGGCATGTCCAGTCTCTACCAGTTTTACTACAACATCTTGATTCATTCATCTTCAATTATCCAGTCTTTACTGTATCCCTGACTGTATGCTTCTAGCAGGAAATAATGAGGTGAATAAGGGATAATGTGAGTGAATCTCAAAGGCAAAAACAGACAAGGTAATTGACATCTATAACACTAAAGGGAAAGTCAGAACTGATCAAGGTACAATGTCTTAGGAGTCTCCATGAGGTCATCTACTATGTCAGTGAATCAAGGATTTGGGAAAAATAAAAAAAAAAAAAGGATAATATCTCTGTCATTTAAACTATTATACATATAATACCCTTATGTCATACTTACTGAAAAAGCCCTCATAGAATGTAAAAAGCCATGTTTTATCATATGAACATGAAAACTGAATTGAAATTAGTTCTTAAATGAATTCACAAATGTCTTGACATTCTGCTTCTGATTGTTCTGAATTAAATTTTGACCCAGAGTCATGAATATATTAAGCTCACCCTCTTTGCCATGAAAACTGATGATAAAGAAATATTCCTCAATAAAAGAAGCACCATTGTTCGTGTGATATCCACCTATCTCATTGACATTCATTTTTCACAAGTTAATGCAAGTGATCTTACCAAAAGGTGATAATAGAAGATTTTAGGAAATGTTCTTTCATCTGCATACAATAAAAACCACATCTTGGGTGCTGCCATGCTAATAGCAATTCTAGTAAAATTTGAAAAATAAAAAAAAAATACATGAAAAGATTAGCTAAATATGGTAACTAATGAGTTTTTGAAAATATTTAACAAGAGAGCCATGTTAAAAGATCTGAACCTTGGAGGACAAGAATATTTTCATTGGTCTAAGATAGCAAAACTGTCCAGAAGGACCAAAGAGATGCAGATGTGGCAGGAGAAGCACAGTCCATTTGAGAGTCTGTTCATTGAGTTGACCATGGTGGTTGGGGTTGGGGAGGCTGGAGAAGAGGCTGAGGGGAGTCAGGCTTATATCCTGTCCTGAGGACAGAAGAGGGAAAAAGAACTGTGTTCATCTTCAAGTCCCCTTCAGATTGAAAGAGTTGTAGTTTATTGTGAATACATAAGAATGTAACAAGTTTGAAAGATTCATTAATTTTTTATGAGATTCAATACAAAGTGGAATTTTATGTGTTGTTCTTTGTCCAGTATATGTGTGAGGCTCACAGGGAAACAACATAAACTTTTTTATAGTCTCTGATATTTCAGTCCAGTGAAGATTCAAAAAATAACAGAAACTAAACTGTAGGTGGAAGAGCTGTCCTTGGGAACTGAGAGGACAGGCATCAGACCTGGAATGGGATGGACAAGAAGGGCCTCTGGGAGGAGGAACATTGAGGGGATTCTGCATAAGAAAGAGCAGAGAGTCTAGCAAACAGGGGAGGGGAAAGAGAAGGGGAAAAATTGTGTCTGTGACACAGTCCAGAGCATGAGAAGAAAGCAGTGGATTAGAAGAACCACTGGAATCAGCAATGTGTGAGGATGGCAGGAGCAGGAAGGGAAGATTGTGGTGAGACTGGACAGGTGAGAGAAGGCAGGTCAGGAAGCGAGCAGGGGCCACTCACACAGGAATGTATGCTGTGTGCAGGTATTGGAAATGTCTGGATTTTTCTTTGAAATATTGTCCCCATCCATGAGGTCGCCTGGCGAGGAAGGCAGTCAGAAAGTAAGGATAGTCCCTGTCCACTGTGGAGGACCATCTCAGTCTGCCTGTCCTCTTACATGCTTTTTAACATTATCATGAAAATGTCATGGTTTTCTTAGGTTTCTCACAGTATAACTGTAGCAGCAGCTTTTCACTCCTGAGCTTGGTAGTGAAGAAATAATTACTTGAAACACATAGTGTTTAGAGAAAGAGGAAGAGGACAAAGTCTGAAGGAGAAAATGGCCTCCTCAGCTAAGTTCCTCCCCGTTTGTTTTTCCAAAGACACATGCAAAAGGTCAGGGCCATTTTCTAACTTCTTTAACAACTTCCAAATAGGGCTGACCTTTGCAGACAGCAAACAAGAAGCTTCAGGCAGGCATTTTCACCTGTCCTTTCATTTACCCTCCTCACATTCTTTCCATTTATCCATTCTTTCTTCTAGGCCCAACCCCCACATATAACATGTATTTTGACTTTTTTTCTACAGCATGGACCTGTTCTTTGTATACTTGGAAATGAACTGAATGACAAATGACAAAAGAGCTCAAGTTATCAAAATATGTGGACTCAGCAAAAATAATCGTAAAGGGAAAATTCATAGCCTTAAATGCCTACATCAAAAAGACAGAAAAATCACAAATTGACAATGTACTGACATTTCTCAAGAAACTAAAAAAGGAAGAGCAAACCAAAATCAAAGCCAGCAGAAGAAAAGAAATGACTAAGATCAGAGCACAAATAAATGAAATTGAAAACAAAAAAATGATACAGAAGATAAATGAAATGAAAACATGGTTGTTCTAGACCAGCCTGAACAAAAATGATACCCTATCTCTACTAAAAATATAAAAAGTTAGCTGGGATTGTGGAGTGGGCCTATGGTTCCAGCTCCTTGCAAGGCTGAGGCAGGAGTATCATTGGAGCACAGGAATTTCAGGTTGCAGAGAGCTAGGATGACACCACTGCACTCTACCCAAGGCAACAGAGCAAGACTCTGTCTCAAAAATAAATAAATAAATAAATAAATAGAACTCTTGCTAGATTAACCAGGAATAGAAGAGAAAGGACACTAAGAAGATAAACTAGAAATGAAAAGAGAGGTATTACCACTGATAGCAGAGAAATACAAAATATCCTCTGTGAATACTATGAAAATCTATATGCATATAAACTCAAAAAAGTAGAGGAAATGGACAAATTATTGGAATCACACAACCTGTTAAGACTCAGTGAGGAAGAAATACAATTACTTAACAAACCAGTAATGAGCAACAAGATTGAAACAGCAATAAAAAATTTTCCAAGATAAAAAGCCCGAGGCCAGATCAGTTCATATCCGAATTTTATGAGACCTACAAAGAAAGAGTTGGCACACATACTGCAGAAATTATTCTATAACATGAGGAGGAGGAGGAAATACTCCCTAACTCATTTTACAAATACCACTTTGATACCAAAGCCAGGAAAGGACATTACAGAAAAGGAAAACTATAGACCAATATCTCTTATGAATACAGATGCAAAAATCCTCAATCAAATACTAGCAAACTGAATTCAACAACACATCATAAAAATAATCCACCATGACCAAGAGGGCTTCATCCAGGGATGCAAGGATGGTTCAACATACATAAATCAATAAATGTGATTCAACACATAAACAGAAGCAAAAACAAAGATCATATGATCATCTCAATACATGCAGAAAACATATTCAACAAATTTTGACACCCTGTTATAAAAACCCTCAACAAACTAGGTAGAGAAGGAACATGTCTCAAAATTATAAAAACCATATATGACAAACCTGCAGCCAACATCATACTGAATGGGGAAAAGCTGAAAACATTTCCACTAAGAACTGGAACAAGACAAAGATGCCCATTGTCACCACTTCTATCCAACATAATGTTGAAACTCCTAGCCAGAGTACTTAGAGACACTATGATCTTATACCTAGAAAACCCTAAAGATTCTACCAAAAGACTCCTGGAATTGATAAAGAAATTCAGCAAAGTCTTAGAGTACAAAATCAATGCACACAAATCAGTAGCATTCCTATACGCCAATAACAGTCAGTCTGAAAGTCTAATCAAACACTCAATTCCATTCACAATTGCAACAAATAAAATAAAATGTCTAAGAATATACTTAACCAAGGAAGGAAAAGAACTTGGCGAAGAGAACTATAGAACACTGAAAAAAAAAAAATTCAGATGTTACAAACAAACGGAAAAACATCACGCTCATGGACTGGAAAAATCAACATTATTAAAATATCCATACTACCCAAAATTATTTATAGATTCAGTGCAATCCCAATCAAAATACCAACATCATATCCACAGACCTAGAGAAAATAATTCTATGCTTCATTTGGAACCAGAAAATAGCCTAAATAGCCAAAACAATCTTAAACAAAAGGAACAAATAGGGATGTATCACTTTATCAGACTTCAAACTATACTACAAGGCTATAGTAACCAAAACTTCATGGTATAGACACAAAAATAATGATGTAGGCTGATGGAACAGAATAGAAAATTCAGATATAAAGTCATTCACATACAGCCAACTGACCTTTGACAATGCAAACAAAAATATACACTGGCAAAAAGAATAAATAAATGGTGCTGGAAAAATTGGATAGCCACATGCAGAAGAATGAAACAGGATCCATATCTCTCACCACTCACAAAAATTAATTCAAGGTGGATAAAGGACTCATTGTAAGGCATGTAACCCTAAGAATTCTTGAAAAAAAAATGTTGGAAAAAAAAATCTTGTGGATATTGGCCTAGGTAAAAATTTATAAATAAGACCCCAATGGAAATCACAGCAAAAATGAAAATAAATAAATTGGACTTGAGTAAATAAAAGGCTTCTGCACATGCAAGGAAATAATCAATAGAGCAAATAAACAACTTACTGAATGGTAGAAAATATTCACAAGCTATGCATCTGATAAAGGGCTAATAATCAGAATCTACAAAGAATTTAAGGAAATCAGCGAGAAAAAAATCAAACAACCCCATCAAAAAGTGGGCATAAGACATGAACAGAAGCTTCTCAAAAGAAGATAGATAAATGGCCAGTAAACATATGCAAAAATGTTCATTGTCACTAAACTTTAGGGAAATGCAAATTACAATGAGATATCACCTTATCCCTGTTAGAATGGCTTTTATTAAAAAGTCCAAAAATGATAGATGCTGGTGTTGATGCCAAGAGAAAGGAATGCTTCTGCACAATTTTTGGGACTACAAATTAGTACAACCTCTATGGAAAACAGTATGGAGAGTCCTCAAAGAAATAAAAGTAAACATACCATTTGATCCAGCAATCCCAGCACTGGGCATTTTCTCAAAGGAAAAGAAGTAATTTTACCAAAAAGACACCTTCATGCAAATGTTTATTGCAGTACAATTCACAATTGCCAAGATGTGGAATTGACACAAGTGATCACCAATTTATAAGTGAATTAACAAAAGGTTGAATATATATACCATGGAATATTACCCATCCATGAAGAAGGATGACTTAATGCCTTTTGAAATGATTTGGATGGAACTGGAGACCATTATCCTATGTGAAATATCTAAACAATTAAAAAAAAACAGCACATGTACTCACTATTAAATTTGAACTAACTGACAAGCACACATGTGCAAAAGGGGAAGTAAAACTCAATTAAATTCAAGCAGTTGGGAGGGGGAAAAGGGTATGGAAAAAAACCTACCTAACAGGTACAATGGGTACTATCTGGGTGATGAGCACTCTTATAACCATGACTCAAGCATTATAAAAGTGATCCATATAACCAAAAATATTTGTACCCCTGTAATACGTTGAAATAAAATAAAATACTTAATTATCACAGGGTTTTCTCAAAAGACATTCAGTATAGTAGTCTTTTGATAATTCAAAGAAGGAAACCCTGTTCCCAAAAAAGTACACACCAAAAAAAAAAAAAAACCTCTCTTCAATGGAGAAATCTTGGCTTCTAAGTCCGGAAAACACATCTTTCCTAATGGCTTTGGTGAAATCCTGCTGATTCAATTTCAGAGGATTTCTGAACACTGGACTTTCTGATACATATGAGGCACAGGAATCTATTTTGAAGAAGTGATTACTGACACTCATAGTGATTCCATAGGAAAGTGACATTCTCACCACACTATATCAGGGGTACATACTATCCACATTCTTTAGAACTATTGATTTTAATATGATCACTTGGATGAAGTAATCCCCATTAAATTTCTCTCCTATAAAATTAATCTTTTACCCACTTCCCATGTGGTATTTTTTCAAAACAGAGGTCGCTATTCATAGCACACACTTGCAACTCAAAAATAAAAGGCAATATCTCAGTTAAAAATGGGCATTTATTTGAATAGCCATTTCTCCAAAGAGGCCATAGTCATGTCCAATAAGCACATGAAAAGATGCTTTATGTCTTTAATCATTTGGAAACGCAAATCTAAATCATGAAGTATACTTCACAATTCTAAAATGCATATTGCTATGTGAAAAAAAAAGTGGAAAAGGCAAAATACTATGTATTTTCTTTTATATGGTTATCCAGACAACGTAAGATTATAGAGATATGAAAGAGATGTATGGATACTAGGGATTTGGGAGAGAGGAAGGTTGAACCAGTGAAGTTCAGAGGATTTCTTTAGGACAGTGAAAGTATTTTTCATGACACTGTAAAGGTGGGCAAATGATACTGTTTTCCAATTTCTCCAGAAGTTTATAACAAAAACAGTGAAACTTAATTTATACAAATAAAAAACAGACTGCGTACTGTGACTCACACTTGTAATCCTAGCACTGTGGGAGGCTGAGGTGGGAGGATTTCTTGAGGCCAGGAGTTTAAGCACAGCCTGAGAAAGACCTCTTCTCTGTAACTATATACATAAAATTTAAAAATTAGCATGGCATGGTGGTGCATACCTGTATTCCCAGCTACTCAGGAAGCTGAGGTGGGAGGACCACTTGAGCCCAGGAGTTTTAGGTTCCAATGAGGTATGATGATGCCACTACACTCTTGCCAGGGAAACACAGAGAGACTCTGTCTCAAAAAATATATATATTTAAATCCATCATGACCAAGCGGGCTTCATTTCAGAGATGCAGGGATGGTTCCACATATGCAAATCTATAAATGTAATTCACCACATAAACAGAAGCAAAAACAAAAACCATATGATTCTCTCAAATGATGCAGAAAAAGCACTTGACAAAATTCAACACCCTTTTATGATAAGAACGCTTAACAAAATAGGCATAGATGGGACTTACCTAAAAATGATACAAGCCATTTATGACAAACCCACAGCCAACATCATACTGAATGGGGAAAAATTAAAAGCATTCCCACTTAGAACTGGAACCAGACAAGGTTGCCGACTATCTCCACTTCTATTAAACATAGTGTTGGAAGTCCTGGCCACAGCAATCAGGCAAGAAAGTGGAATTAAAGGCATACAAAAGGAAACAGAAGATATCAAACTCTCACTATTTGCTAATGACATGGTATTATATCTAGAAAAGCCCATGGATTCAACCAAGAGGCTCTTGGAATTGATAAATAAATTCAGTAAAGTCTCAGGATATAAAATCAACACACACAAATCAGAAGCTTTCATATATGCCAACAGCAGTCCTACCAAGAACCAAATCAAAGACTCAATTCCCCTCACAATAGCGACAAAGAAACCAAAGTATCTACGAATATATTTAACTAAAGAGGTAAAAGACCTCTACAGGGAGAACTATGAAACATTGAGGAAGGAAATAGCAGAGGACATAAACAGGTGGAAAACCATACAATGCTTGTGGGTCGGCAGAATCAACATCGTTAAGATGTCTATACTACCCAAAGTGATCTACAGATTCAGTGTAATCCCTATTAAAATACCAACATCATTCTTCACAGATGTAGAAAAATTATTTTTATGCTTTGTATAGAACTAAAGAAGACCCCGCATAGCAAAAATAATTCTAGGCAATAAAAACAAAATGGAAGGTATTAACTTACCAGACTTCAGACTTTAATATAAGGCGGTAGTAATCAAAACAGCTTGATACTGACACAAAAATAGAGTCATTGACCAGTGGAACAGAACTGAGAACCCAGATATAAAACCATCCTCATATATCCACCTAATCTTTGACAAAGCAGACAAAAACATACACTGGGGAAAAGAATCTTTATTCAATAAATGGTGCTGGGAAAACTGGATAGCCACACGTAGAAGACTGAAGCAGGATCCACACCTTCCCCTCTCACAAAAATCAACTCACGCTGGGTAACAGATTTAAACCTAAGGAGTGAAACTATTAGAATTCTAGACGAAGATGTTGGAAATACTCTTCTAGACATTAGCCTAGGCAAAGAATTTATGAAGAAGACTCCAAAGGCTATCACAGCAACAACCAAAATGAATAAATGGGACCTGATCAAATTAAAAAGCTTCTGCACAGCCAAAGAAACTGTCACAAGAGCAAACAGACAACCTACAGAATTGGAGAAAATCTTTGCATGCTACAAATCTGATAAAGGGCTGATAACCAGAATGTATTTAGAACTCAGGAAGATCAACAAGAAAAAATCAAACGGCCCTATCAAAAAGTGGGCAAAGGACATGAACAGAAACTTTTCAAAAGAAGACAGAATAATGGCCAAAATACATATGAAAAAATGCTCAACATCTCTAATCATCAGGGAAATGCAAATCAAAACCACAATGAGATATCACTTATCTCCAGTGGGACTGGCCTTTATCAAAAAGTTCCAAAACAACAAATGTTGGCGTGGATGCAGAGAGATAGGAACACTCATGCTCTGTTGGTGGGACTGTAAACTAGTGCAACCTCTGTGGAAAGCAATATGGAGATACCTTAAAGAGATACAAGTAGAAGTACCATTTGATCCAGCAATCCCATTACTGGGCATCTACCCAAAAGAACAAAAGACAGCCTATGAAAAAGACACCTGCGCCTGAATGTTTATAGCAGCACAATTCACAATTGCAAAGATGTGGAAACAACCCAAGTGTCCATCAATACATGAGTGGATTAATAAAATGTGGTATATGTATACCATGGAGTCCTATTCAGCTTTAAGAAACAATGGTGATATAGCACCACTTGTATACTTCTGGATGGAGCTGGAACACATTCTACTAAGTGAGGTATCCAAAGAATGGAAAGACAAGCACCACATGTACTCACCGTCAAATTGGTATTAACTGATCAACACATAAGTGCACATATAAGAATAACATCTATTGGATGTTAGGCGGGGGGGGAGGAGGGAGGAGGGGACGGGTGTATGAATACACAAAGACTGCAATGCACACCACCCGAAGGATGGACATATTTGAAACTCAGACTTGGGGAGGGGGGCCAAGGGCAACATATGTAACCTAAACATCTGTACCCCCATAATGTGCTAAAATAAAAAAAAATATATATATATATATATATTTAATACTTTGGGGGTTTCCAGGGAAGAATACAGGCAAACTAATATAATACAGGAAGAATACAGGCAAACTAATATAACTATATTACAAATACATGTGAAAACCTCACTGAACAGAGTGTGAGATAAGGGGGCTGACCTAAATAACAGGAAATAAATAGTGGAGATTCTGAGGCTAAGTCCAAAGGATTTTTACATAGGCACTGCACTTTAGTTGGCAAAGTTGTTTTACCTGGAGTTATAGATTACCAATTCTGAAACAACTATATGTGTATCTTTAAATAGTATGGTTAAATAAACAGAGAAAAATTTCTCACTCTTCTTGTGGTAGGCTACATACAACTGGGAATGGGTACATAAATTCATGTGGTATGGATTATCATGTGGTACTGAAGACATTAACAAGAATTAATGTTTAATATATATATGTATAAACCCATGTTGAAATATTAATGGATATCTGCATATTTAGGATTTAGTATGCACAAATATATTTCTTTGCTCTGTCAGCTAATGAGTCCTCAAATCAACAGATACTCCAGTAACAATGGGCACAGCCGGAACCTAGATCTTCCTGTCTAATTCAATTTTACAGTAAAAGATACTAGTGCTCCACAAAGAAATGGTAGACACTAGGGTTGGGCAGGGAAAAAAGACAATTAGCTTGGAGCATCTTGAGTTGCCAGAACAAAAGAAAATCCCTACCAACAATGCAACCAAACAATCATATAACAACATGAAACTGTAATTATGGGAGTATTTCAAAATGATAGAGAATCCAACTGAAAGAACTTCCTTTGACCAACACTAGAAAAATTTGAGAAACAACATAAAGTTGTTTCAGTAAAGTATATGACTGTGCTTGAATCCTGACATAAATGATTAGATAAACATACAATAAATACTGGATATTAGGCACATGCACATAATGAAGGATTACAAAATATTTTATTGATACTTTGTATCAATAAAGTCAATACAGTTCTTATTGACACTTTGTAACAATAAAATTGACACAGTTTTTATTGGTACTTTGTAAAGAAAGGGAATATGATTTCTTACTTCTTAAGTGTGTGCTGTGAATAGTGACCTCTTTTTTTTTTTTGAAATACAACATGGAAAGTGGGAAAAAGATTAATTTTATGGTAGAGAAATTTGATAGGAATTAATTCATGAAGACAATCAAAATAATATCAGCAATGATAAACCATATTGGTAGTATGTGATGTGATGAAAATGTCACTTTCCCTCTGTGATTTTCCTCCACAAATCTCCAAAATCAAGTCTAATCATAGGAAAAATATCAGAGAAATACCAAATTAGACATGTCTATATCATCAAAAACAAAGAATCTCTGAGAAACTAATAGTCAAAGGCATTTAAGGAACATAACATCTAAATGTGATCCTGGATGGGATCCTGAATCAAAAAATGGACATTGAAGGAAAACTAAAAAATCTGAATAAAATATGGATAGTAGTCAATAATAGTATATATATAATATTGGTTTGTTAATTGTGGCAAATGCCCCACACTAATCTAAAAGGTTAGCAATGAGAAAAAGTATGGGGGATACATGGAAATTATTTGTAATTATTCTGTATTTTTAAACTATTCTTAATATTTTTTAAAGCTTTTTTTTAAAAGTCACTGCTCAGGCCGGGCATGTTGGCTCACACCTGTAATCCTAGCACTCTGGGAGGCCGAGGCGGGAGGATTGCTTGAGCTCAGGAGTTCGAGACCAGCCTGAGCAAGAGTGAGACCCCGTCTCTACTATAAATAGAAAGAAATTAGCCAAACAACTAAAAATAGAAAAAATTATCCAGGCACAGTGGCACGTTCCTGTAGTCCCAGCT
>CAUYSK010059975.1:0-12825 GCA_963575035.1 Avahi laniger
ACACAAAGAGTGCAATGTGCACCACGCAATGGGATGGACATATTTGAAACCTGGACTGAGGGGGGGAGGGGGGGCAAGGGCAACACACGTAACCTAAACATCTGTACCCTCATATTATGCTGAAATAAAAAAAAAAAAAATAAGTATCCCTAATTAAATTGGTAATGATGTATGTGTGTGTTTCAAATTGTAGAGGGGGAAATAAAGATTAATTAAGGCAGAAACAGTTCTTTCCCAGGAAAATGGAGAAATGTTATGCACTTCCCTAATTATCATGCATTAATATGGACATGAACATCAAAGATTAAATTATTTGAATTTGAAGCTAGGAATCTTGGGAAAAGAATTTTCACATATATTTATTTAGCCTGGTAGTTGGAAAAAGTGCACCTTAAATTACAATAAACCCTAATTATCTGTTCACACACACAATACCACCAGTCATTACATACACAATGTGCGGCTATTCTTCCAAAGAGCTCTTAGTTCTTTAATTAATTCTTCCATACCCTGATCTACCAAATCCTGATCCATAAGAATGCAAGAGCCCAGGGAAGTGGTCCTACCTTTAGCACACAGCTAACAAGATAGTTTTGTAAGGTTTGGAATCTGATAATTAAGATCGGGGGGGAGGAAATTCTCACTGAAATTAAACACTTTTAACATCTACTGACATCAGAAACTAATTTGCTTTCTGGTCTTTCGTGACACAACGAATCCAACAAGCAAACAGGAGACGCACATACTCCAGTGCTGTAAATGAAGAAGGTTAGGCAAAGGGAGAAGCAAACATGTTCCCTAGGAAATATCTTGTAGTGGCATAAATTGCTTAAACACACTGGATTTGTTAAGGAAGGCAGCTTCTAAGAGATAATGGATAAGCTCTCATGCACCTGGCTTCCATGTGTATTAGCAGAGTGATTCCATTCATGGTATCTAGTATTAACAATTAATGTAGGTATCGTGAAGCTCCTATCTTATCAAAATCCTCCTAAGCCACACAACACATGTGCACATACATATGCGAGTGTGCACACTCACATACAAATTACTTCCCTTATTTCTGCTAATTAGCATTTTCCCCTCTTTTCACTTAATGACATCTTTATAATGGAAATTATTGTTTATAGGTAATAGCAGAATCCTTATTAGGGTACGCATAACATGTAGCTTAGCTCAACAAATATTTTCTGATCAACTACTAGATGTCAGGATAGGTATTGGAGATACATAAATTATAGTGGAAAAGAGTCCAAAGGTTAGATTTGAAGTCCTCTGTTCCAACCAGTACAATGGATGGCAAAATAAAGCACTTTCGCTGCAGTTTTTCTGGAAACTGCAATTTGCCAACATTACACTCACTAATGGGGCCTTCGTATCCTAATTCAGAGGTTCTTTAAGAGTTGTCCCCAAATCTGCAGTATTATCAGACTCACTTGTTACGTATGCAAACCTTTGGACCGACTACGAATTCACTGAATAAGAAACTATAGAAGTTTGGTCATAAATCTATAGTTACTAAAGTCTTTCTTGTGAATCTGAAACATACTCAAGTTATCTGAGAGCCATTTTCTTATTTAATAGTCTATGCTTATATGATTATATCTCTTTTAGTTCTCATTCACAACCCAACAGGTCCCATTCTCACTGGGTCTAATCCAGTTTCAGGTCTAATTTCCTTAAGTCTGAATAACCACAAGGAAGATGAAGTGGTCCCAATCATCTCAGTGGACGCCAGCCTCAACTTCATCCACCAGCTGAATGCATCTGTGTTTTTGAAGCCAAGTTAAATCAATGGAAGAATTGCCTGGACAACTCATAAAATCATGCTTATGTATAACATATGTGCTTTTAAGTCAAAAAGTTTGGGGGTGATTTTTTATGCAGTGTAACTAAAACATGGAGCCTGGACTATACCCCGAATAATATACGGGAGCCAATAAAGGGTTTTTAAGATAGAGTGATTGGATCAGATTTGCATTCCTCAAAGATCACTCTACCTACAGTGTAGAAAAAAGGTTGGAGGGGAAAAGCAGAGGAATTAGCAAATTTGTGCAAGAGATATTAGACCCTGAATCAGAAGTATATATGTCATTTACTTTTTATTGAATTGCATAATATCAAAGTGCTATTATAGTCCAAAATAACTGGGAAGCTATGGGATATGTCCACAGTATTTCAAAAGGCAAGGAAAAATCACGTTCAGCCCCTTTAAAAAACTGGTTGCAGCTTTCCTCCAGGTAACTATATGAGTGTTACTGTGATGTACCATTTTCTGTTTATATTCTATTTCTTCAAAGACAAGGTAGAAGCCATCTTGTTGACAGAACTAATTCCCAACCAAAATAGGTAATTGGTTGATTTTTTTTGTCTATACATACTACAGGTTGGTGTTACCTCCTTCACATCCTATATATGTGATTTTTTGTGTGTTAATTGTGTAAATATAGTTACTAAATAGCTAAAATTAGTCAGTGGTAACATGAGGTAGAATATAACAGCGAATGATATTAGTCCGGTCTAGATAAGAGATGTATCAACATAGGTAAATACGGAGGCCCTGAAATTAGACAAACTCAAGTTTGAATTCTATATCTACATCTTAAAACCTGTTACCTTCAGAAATTTTAGCCTCCTTCAAGTCTTCAATTCCCATGCGTGGTGGAGTTAACAACAAACTAATATACTTTAAAGTAGCTCAGCACTGGGCATGAAAAGTATTAAGGATGGAGTAAGCAGTTTATCATATTAAGAATTATCTGTGGCAATATACAATATTGTGCAAATCATTTCTTCATTTGGGGCCTTAATTTCTTGATCTGTAATCTGAGAGTTTGGGGACTCTGCAAGCATTTTTGTTTTAAGAAGTTAAGAATATTCCTACTTTGGTTCATTTTCTAAATTTTATTTGTCTCAAGGTAAAGTACTTTGACTTTCACAGTAATTTGCCAAGTGAATAACAAGAGAAAGATAGAAACAACTATAATGGCCACATTTCTTTGAAAGCTTTTTAAAATACATTTTCATAAGTTATAAAATGCTTTATAGATGTTTTTACTCACTGGCTCTTGCTTTGGACTGTAATTTTATTTTGCCTTGTTTCAAGAGCTCTTTTGTGTTAGATATGATTTACCCTCTTAGAAAAGGAAGCGTTGCAACATGAAAGTTATATTTAACATGGTACTTTTTAAGAAATGTTTCTTACCTACTTTTACTGATATAAAAGTTAGATGCATAATCTGCAATTACCAGAGTGAGTACATCTTATTTTTTAAAAAATATATCAGTAGTCAGCAATCATCCAAGCCAATGCTTGAGTAGCTGTTGGTAGTACTCTGCTGCACCTTTCTGTTAAGAGCCCAAGTATACCCCTCTACAGAACTTCACGATGATAGCCATGTGATGCTGACACTTTCTCTGAAATTGAATTTCTTAAATTTCCTATTGTTTATTTTCAGTAGACTTGTCGTTACATGAAATATCAGTTCTCTACATCTGTGCAGTTTTTATTGAATTGTCATGCATGGAATTTTTTCTAAATGTCTGTGCTTTCTGTCAGTACCTTGAATGGCCAAAGAGTTCTAAGACTTAGGCCACATATACAGTTTATTGTGGTGCAAGAATTGGGGGGTAATCAGAAATAATAATGCCTTCAACACAGGAAATTATTTAGGGATTTAGGGTTCGGATTGTCTCTTTCTGAAAGATATTTATTTGTTCACTCATTCATTTATCCATTTTTCTAAAACACATATATGATTGTGCTACTACCTACTTAAACACATTAATTTTTCCCCTTCTCCAACTCCAATACTATTGCCACCCTATTTCCCTTAAGGTAAATCAATATCTGTTATTATTGACCTAAAACATTTTCCCCATCTCTCTCTAACTTACTCAACCTACTTTCTAATCTCAATCTATGACATAATTGTTAAATTCCATCCACAAAGAGATTAGCTGTATTCTCCACAGATATCGTAATTCTCTTGTACATGCTATTTCTTTTGCATAAAATGAGCCACACTCTGCTGTTTTCTCCATAATTACCCTAGGAAGTGAGATGCACATTTTGTACTCTAACACATTTTGCACACTTCTCTACAATAACTTATCATTTTGGTGGCAGGAAATATGTCTTATTTATCTTGTCATGTCTTCAACACCCAGGAAACCTGTTAATGGGTATTATTAACAGGATGCAAGAAGACATCCTTCATAAACAGGGGTACAAGCCAAGAAGGAAATAAAAGGCTGAGGAAAGAAGTAAGGGCCAGATAAAAAGATAATTTGCTGAAATGGAAATGGAAATAAGTAATTTAAGAATCTCAATTAAACTAAAATTGTAATGGCAGATTAAAACACATTACAGGTAGTTAAGAACAAAATTGACATCATAAAATCAAATGATTAATATGGGAAACCTTTTCCAAAATGCAAAAAGGATGGAAAATATGAAAATTATGACTGATAATTTGGTAATCACTTAAAATGGAGACTGGCAATTCAAGCAATGAGTTTTAGGTATTCTTAAGGAGAAAAACACAGCAGTTATAAAGTAATTATCTAATAAAAGTGAAATTGAATAGAATGATCTAAAGCGAAGGAGGAAAATAAATATGAAAAATTAAAGATCTTGCTGTTTCCCATGTAAATCGAATGCAAAGAATGCTACAGGTAGACACACTGACAAACTTTTCAATAATTGTATTTTTAAAATACTATATATCAAAGAATTAATGAAAAAGAAACTACTTCATGTTGCCTTCAAATTTCCCTCAGCATTGTTAACTATCGCAGAACCCTAGAATAAGATCTTGCAGAGTTTGAGGGCAAATGGTTTCCTACTGTCACCCACAACCAATCTGTCTTTTTCTTTAGGACAAAATCTTCAGCCTCACGGCCTTTGCATTGCTGTTTTCTGTCTTTTTCAAATTGCTATGTGATTTGTACCCTCAATTTGAAAAGGTCTCTACTCAAATATATTCTCCTCAGAATGTCTACTCTATTGAAAATGACAGTACTCATCATCCTGTGCTTTCACCAGGATTTTTATAGCTCTCATTACTGCTCGTTATTTGATATTTGTTTATTTTCCATTATTTCTACTAGAACATCAGCTCAATTTGATTAGGAATTTTATATATATATATATATAGTGTTTTCTCTTGCATCCATAGTGGCTAAAATGGTCACAGACACACGATAGCTACTTAATAAATAGTTTTTGAATAAATGAAAGTTTATGAATCCCCTAATAATCTCTCATCTGGACTACTTACTGGTCTTCCTGTTCCCAATCCACAACATCGTCCCTCCTCTTGATCCATTATCCACACGGAAGCTAGATTGAAGTTCTTAAAATATAAGTGAAATTATGGCACTCAGCTACTCAAATCCCTTCAATAACTGCTCCTAGCATTTGTTATAAAACTCCAACTTATCATAGCCTAAAACTTCATGTATATTCTGGTTTTTGCTTGCCTCTTCAACCTCATTTTTTGTTAATGGAAAACCTGAGAGAAGACAAGTAAATGGAGAGAATAGTTTGATCCTGGATTTAATTGAATAGTGTGAGGATACCAAGCCTTTCTAAATAGATTTATAAAGTTAAAACATTCCAAATTAAAAGCCAGGGGGCTTATATTACAAGAAACAAGAAGTCTGACCTATTGTTTTAAATTTATTTGAGGCCACAGAAAACAATTTTTTAAAAACTGCCTTCTTTTCCTGGGACAAATTTTACAGGAATATCCCCCATCACTTTGATAGCCCGCACACATTAGTAAATCATGCTCATTCAATCACAGGATCATTTCATGCCCTTTCAGCATATTCACACTAACTTTTTAAATTTCTGTCTTCACTTGATTATAGGTTGGTTCTCAGTATGCCTCCTCATTTTGCTCTCCCTTTCACTCTATTTTGCATATATTTTCCATTATTTATATTGGAGGCTTATGGTCATTTCTTTATTTTCGAAAATACAGTTTTCTTCTCTATTTTCATTTCATTTTTCCCAGTGGGTCAAATTTCTCTAAAATTGAATCAAAATTCAGTTAAAATTTGATGTAAATAATATGGCATAAATGGACAAGAATAAGAAATATGGAATTTGAAAAGGATGTGTAATAAGGAGGAAGAGGATAGTAAATTACTATAATAAATTAACAAATTGATATCTAAAATGCTAGTCATATAAGCTTAAGTAGCTCAGAAACTAACTACAGGATATATTCAAATTTGTTACATGATAAAGGTATCAATGTCCAATACATAATAGAAAGATTTGTTGAAAAATTATAATAGAAACATTGTATTCCTTATATACTAAATCAAATCATAACTAAATGTCAACAAGTTCAAAGAGTTTTTATAAATAAAATGAAATTATAAAATATGTACTTGTATATCTTTCTTATGTAAAGATCATAAGGAGCATTGATATATTTAAATACTTTGAAAAGTTCATTAGATATAGAAAAAAGAGCAAATCAGATATTGCAACAGTAAAAATTCTTAATATACAGAGACAAGTAAAACTTTAAGGAAAACTCTAAAACATAAATAAAAAATTAACACAGAATAGCAGCCAATTCACATAAAAATAAATGCAAATAATTGTTTTAAAATACTTAAATTCAGTGGTAATCAAGAAAATGTGAATTAAATAAATATATAATTTCCCTTATTAAGATAGCCAAATATATGAATAATTGTAAACATACAGTTAAAACTACACTCTCATATCATGCAAATCATTCTTTTAGTATGTTCAGGCTACCTTAAAAAATGCCACAGGCTGTCTTAAACAACAGAAATTTATTTTTTCACAGTTCTGGAGACCAGAAGTCTGATATCAAGGTGCCAGCAGGGATGGTTTCTCCTACATCTCTCTTTTTAGCTCACAATGGCCATCTTCTTGATGTATCTTTACGTGGACTTTATTCTGTGCATATGCAGTTCTGGTGTATTTTTATCTTATAAGGACACTAGTCCTATAACATTAGGATCCCACCATTGTGACCTTATTTAATCTTAATTATC
Organism: Avahi laniger; assembly: GCA_963575035.1. Taxonomy (NCBI): domain Eukaryota; kingdom Metazoa; phylum Chordata; class Mammalia; order Primates; family Indriidae; genus Avahi; species Avahi laniger. The sequence goes on from CAUYSK010059975.1 coordinate 7,048, forward strand.
TCCCTAAAGACTCTATCTTGAAATATAATCACGTTGGGGGTTAGAGCTTCAATGTATGAATTTTGTGGGCACACAGTTTGGTTTCTAACATAGTAGCTTAACATTTTCATAATTTTATCTACAGCTATTTTTTGCATATCTATAGATCAAGTAATGTTTTTGTTGGAACCAATAAGAAGGACATATTCAGACATACACTGAAAAATTTAGGTAGAATAATATTTATGTAGAGAAGTCTTTGTATGATTTCAAAAATTTGAAACTACCTAAATGGGTCACGATAGATGACAAGTTGAATAAATCACACTAATAATTATGTTCCACAGTATATATTGAATGATATAAAGTATTCTCCCATAGTAAAATTCAGCACACAAAACATTACTGTTGGGGGAGGAGCCAAGATGGCGGATGAGAAAAGCAGCCAGTCAGAGAGTCTCTGCAAAAAAGACAGATTTTAGAAGAAAGTGAAAAAAATAAACTAACAGAAAAACACAGATCGAGTGAGGATCGGAAGGAAGTGTCCCTGAAACTACAGGAGACTTCATGCAAAGATGTTGTGGAGGAGAAATGGAAGGAGAAATTTCCCCGAGAGGCTCTGAGACCAGTGACAAGGATAGGCAGAGCAGATAACTTTCCCCTCTTTTGCATCTCGGACTATTGGTGGGCTCCTGAGCGGTTGTAGAAACCTACCAACACAAGCCCAGAGATGGCTGCTGCCAGTGAGCGGTGAGCCTCTTGAGGACAGGGCACCAGGCTTCCAGTCCCCTCGGGGCACCTCCCAGCACACAGACTCAAGCCTATCGGCAAATGCCATATTGTTCCATTCTCTCCTTCCCCTTCCCTATCCATGGTTACCCTGAGAGACAATTTAGCCTTCACACGGAGGCATCTCCAAGAAATAGGACCTTTCCTTTTGGGGCCCTACAACAGACCAAGGGCTACTCAGACAGTGAGCTCCCTACCCACCAGCCCTCCCAGGTACTGCTGCCTGGTGACTCCAGGATAGCGGGGCAAATCCAGTGGTGGAGTGAAATTGATCCAGCTGGGACACCCTGTAGGTGATTAGAGACCAGTATCCCTCACACTGGCAGGGTCAGGGATTGATCTCCAGGGCCCAGGGGACAGGCCTGCAGACCAGACCCCATACACCCAGGTCACGATAGTACTGCCCCGGGGCACACAAGGGAGATCTGTGAAAGAGCCTATTGAGGAGTGTGTGCCTTCAGGGGCAGATTAGCGTGCCTGAGTGGCAACTCACCTCCCAAAAGAGGGCTGTGCACCCAGCTCAGGCTGTGATCCTGGGTAGGGAACCTCCCAGCCCACATGACAGCCAGGGGAGATCCATTGGCCTGAGGACCTGCTTGCTGGCAGAGGCCTGGGAGAGACCATGGAGTGGGGGAGGGTGGAGGGGAGTGAGACCTGCTCCAGAGTGTGGGTCTCAGACAGCTCCACCCCCCAAGCCCAAACTTTTAAGCTGAGTGGAGTCATTTCATCCCCTCCCGATAGCTTTGCACAGAAGTAAAGAACAGACTTTCGACCCCTGCTAACAGCAGTTGTGGAGCTTGAGGGCAGGCTTACTCAAACCAGCCACACCCAGACTCACTCCCGGACCTGCTCCCACTGAGGTGGAGAACAAGGACACACCTGGAAGTCCCAGGGCCCCACCCACCACCCGAGGCACAAGAGGGCCTCTCCAGAGGAACAAGAGATGGCTACAAGACCCAAAAACAGCACTGAAGCTCACCCTTCCCAGCAAGTGCCACCTACTGACAGGGAGGTCATCCTGCACACCCTTTTACTGCATCTACTGAGTCATCATAAAGGGCGTGGTCGAATTTCACCCACAAACACCATCTACTGGATCAGAGACTAAACAGAGCATGTCATTATTCAAACAAAAATCTAAAGGCAAGAAGGAACAACCGATCCAGATTGAAAGGAACCAGCAAAAGAACTCTGGAAACATGAAGACTCAAATGGAAAACACACCCCCAAAGAAGAGCGACGGCTCCCTGGCAGTTGACATTAACCAAACTCAGAACACTAAAATGACAGAAGAAGAATTTCAAACATGAATTGTAAGAAAACTGAATGATATTCAAGAAATAATGGATAACCAACACAAAGAAACCACAAAAAAAATCCAGGACTTGGAAGAAAAATTCATTAAAGAAAATGAAATATTAAAGAAAAATCAAATTGACCTCCTGGAAATGAAGGACTTATTCTAAGAACTGCAAAACACTGTGGAAAGCCTCAAGAACAGGGTAGATCAAACAGAAGAAAGAATCTCAGAGATTGAAGACAACTCCTTCCAATTAAATAAGTCAGTCACAGAGATAGAGCAGAAAATTAAGAGAAAAGAAATAAGCCTACAAGAAATGTGGGAATATGTGGAAAAACCGAACCTGAGGGTGATAAGGGGTTCTGGAAGGTGAAGAAGAAAACACTGAAGGGCTGGACAAGGTATTTGAAGAATTAATAGAGGAGAATTTCCCAGGCCTTGCTAAAAATCTAGATATACAGGTACAAGAAGTTGAATGGACCCAAGTGAGATTCAATGCAAATAGGAAGACACCACGCCACGCAGTCATCAGATTGATGAAATAGCCACTAAGGAGGCCCTTCTTGGGCCTTGGCTGTTGACAAAATAGCCACTAAGGAGGCCCTTCTTCAAGCTGTAAGGCAAAAGAAACAAGTAACATACAAAGGAAAGCCCACAAGAATAACTTCAGAATTCTCAACTGAAATCCTACAAGCAAGAAGAGACTGGGGCCCCATTCTCACTCTTCTGAAACAGAATAATGCCCAGCCTAGAATCTTGTACCCTGAAAAACTAAGTTTCATATATAAAGGAGAAATTAAAACATTCTCAGATAAGCAAAGATCGAGGGAATTCATCAACACAAGATCAGCTCTCCAAGAAATACTCAAAACAGAATTACAAAAGGATCAGCACAATTAACACTCACTAATGTAAAACCACTCAAAAGTTAAAGATCAAAGGCTAGATTCTACAATGGCTCAAGAGAGAAAACAAAGCAACAAAATGCAACCCAACAGAATGAACAGTAATTCACCCCACTTATCAGTTCTCTTAATAAGTGTGAATGGCTTGAACGCTCCTCACAAGACACATAGGCTGGCCGAATGGATAAAAAAAAAAAAAAAAAAAAAACAAGCCAAACATCTGCTGTCTCCAGGAAATGCATCTAACCTGCAAGGATGCATTTAGACTCAAGGTAAAGGTGTGGAAATCAATATTTAAAGCAAATGGAAGCCAAAAGAAGGCTGATTTGTCAGTTTTGATCTCAGATAACTTAGTTTTTAAATCAACAAAAGTAATGAAGGACGAAGAGGGTCACCATATAATGGTGAAGGATACAGTTCAACAAGAAGACATGACAATTCTAAATATGTATGCACCCAACTTACATACACCCAGATTCATAAAGCAAACTCTACTTGATCTAAACAAATTGATAAACAGCAACACCAGAATTGTTGGAGACTTCAACATCCCACGGACAGCACCAGACAGATCCTCCAAACAGAAAATTAACAAAGAAATAATGGACTTAAACAGAACTCTAGAACAAATGGGCCTGACTGACATTTATAGGACATTCTACCCAAAACCCACTGAATATACATCCTTCTCATCAACTCGTGGGATATTGTCTAAGATTGACCATATTATAGGACACAAAGCATGTCTCAAAAAATTTAAAAAAGTAGAAATTATACCATCCATCTTCTAAGATGACAGTGGAATAAAAATAGAAATCAACTCCAAGAGAAACTCTCAACTCTACACGAAGTTATGGAAATTAAACAACCTTCTGCTGAGTGATACCTTCATAACGGAGGAAATAAAGATGGAAATCAAAAGATTCTTTGAACTAAATGACAAAGGTGACACAAGTTATCAAAATCTGTGAGACACAGCCAAAGCAGTCCTAAGAGGAAATTTTATTTCCATAAATCCATAATTCCATATCCAAAAGTCAAAAAGAACACAAAGAAACAACCTAATGAATCGACTTAAAGAACTGAAAAAAGAAGAACAGACCAACCCCAAACCCAGGAGAAGAAGGGAAATTAAAAAGATCAAATCAGAACTAAATGAAATTGACAACAGGGAAACTATACGGAAGATTAATAAAACAAAAGGTTGGTTCTTTCAAAAAATAAACAAAACTGACACGTCTTTGGCTAACTACTCAAAAACAGAAAAGAAAAATCTCTGATAAGGTTCATCAGGGAGAAAAACGAAGAAGTTACAACTGATGTCATGGAGATTCAAGATATAATTTATGAATAATACAAAAGTTTTCATTCAAACAAACTGGAAAATGTAGAGGAAATGGAAACATTTTTAGAAACACACAGCCTTCCTAGGCTCAACCAGGAAGACATAGAATTCCTGAACAGACCAATATCAAGGACTGAAAATGAAACAGGAATAAAAACCATTCCAAAAAAGAAAAGTCTTGGACGAGATAGTTTAACACACGAATTTTACCATACCTACAAAGAAGAACTGGTGCTTATCCTGCAGAAATTATTCCACAACATCGAGAAGGATGGAATCCTCCCCTACACATTTTATGAAGCCAACATAACCCTGATACCAAAACCAGGAATGACTCAACAAAAAAGTAAAACTACAGACCAATATCCCTTGTGAATACAGATGCAAAAATTCTGAACAAAATTCTAGCTAACGGAATTCAGGTGCTTATTAAGAAAATAGTCCATCATGACCAAGTGGGCTTCATCCCAGAGATGCAGGAAGGTTCAACATACGCAAATCTATAAATGTAATTCACCACATAAACAGGAGCAAAACCAAAAACCATATGATCCTCTTAATAGACGCAGAAAAAGCATTTGACTAAATTCAGTACCCTTTTATGATAAGAACGCTTAAAATAATAGGCATAGATGGGGCTTACCTAAAATTGATACAAACCATATATGACAAACCCACAGCCAACATCATACTGAATGGGGGAAAATTGAAAGCATTTTCCCTTAGAGCTGGACCCTGACAAGGTTGCCCACTATCTCCACTTCTATTCAACATAGTGCTGGAAGTCCTGGCTACAGCAATCAGGCAAGAGAGTGGAATTAAAGGCATATAAATGGGAACAGAAGAGACCAAACTCTCACTATTTGCTGATGACATGATATTATATCTAGAAAACCCCATGGATTCAAACAAGAGTCTCCAGGAATTGATAAATGAATTCAGTAAAGTCTCAGGATATAAAATCAATACACACAAATCAGAGGTTTTCATATTCGCCAATAGCAGTCATACGGAGAACCAAATCAAAGACTCAATTCCCTTCACATTAGCAACAAATAATATAAAGTACCCAGGAATATATATAACTAAGAAGCTAAACGACCTCTACAGGGAGAACTATCAAACATTGAAGAAGGAAATAGCAGAGGACATAAACAGGTGGAAAACCATACCATGCTTGTGGGTCAGCAGAATCAACATTGTTAAAATGTCTGTACTACCCAAAGTGATCTACAGATTCAATGTAATCCCTATTAACATACAGATGTGGAAAAATTGATTTTATGCTTCGTATGGAACAAGAGAAGACCCCGCATAACAAGAACAATTCTAGGCAATAAAAACAAAATGGGAGATATCAATTTACCAGACTTTAAACTTTATTACAATGCTTTTGTAATCAAAACAGCTTGATACTGGCACAAAAATAGAGCCATTGACCAGTGGAACAGAACTGAGAA
>CAUYSK010059976.1:0-30514 GCA_963575035.1 Avahi laniger
GCATCAGCCTAGCTCACAGCAACCAAACTCCTGGGCTCAAGCAATCCTCCTGCCTCAGCCTCTCGAGTAGCTGGGACTACCTACAGGCATGCGCCACAATGCCCGGCTAATTTTTTCTATATATTTTTAGTTGTCCGATTAATTTCTTTCTATTTTTAATAGAGACGGGGTCTCGCTCTTGCTCAGGCTGGTCTCGAACTCCTGAGCTCAAACAATCCACCCACCTCGGCCTTCCAGAGTGCTAGGATTACAGGCGTGAGCCACCACGGCCGGCCATAAAATTAATGAATAAATATTAGGGTCATTGATGTTCTGAGAGGCAAGCCAATGATTATGAAGAAGACACTATTTTTTTCTTTTTTTTTTGCCACTATATGTTGGTAGCTCATTCTTTTTTAGCTGGACTGGACTTAATCTTATCTATTGAATTTGTTTTGAAAAGAACAAGGTAGAATCCACTGACTCTTTAGCAGACAGAACTTATTACATGAGTCAACACTTAATTCCAAAATTTTGCCCTTAGAATAAGAAGGATGTGTATCACTGGACAGAAGCCTGCTGTAGAGAGAAAAGGGGAGAGGGGCTGACATACCACCCCATGGTTTCACACAGTCAGTCTAATTCTCTTCGGTCTTCAGGATGAAACCAGATGTTCTGCTCTTCTTCCTTACCCGCCTCCTCTGTCTTCTGTCTGTCCCCCTTTCTGTCCGTATCTCCAACTGCTACCCGAGACCCCTCATCCAAAGTAGAAGACAAGGGGAGAAGCAGTGAGCATTCCCACCTTCAGCCTCGATAACAACCATGAAGTGTGTCGCTCTAAGCTCTGGTGATAAGGGAATTAGAAACACTGTGATATTTTTTTTTAAAAAATCAAAATATACCAGTAGCTCCAAAAAAAAATAGAAACATCTGACCATAGGGTCTCAGCTCATTGCTAGGTGAGGTGTAGCTGATAAAACTGTTGCAGAATATATCAGAATGGAAGGAATCAGAGATGTTACCAAGTTCAAACCCTTGATTTTAGTACAAGGTGCATTTCCTTTGTATGCCTGAGAACAAAATGTTTCTGGAGCTCATTATTATCAGGCAGCATTCCCTAGGCCCCGAAGCCCAGATACGTTCCTCTGCAACTCGTCAGAAGCTTGGGTCATTTCTGAGACAATCAGTTACTGCTGGGTCATTAGAGATACCTGGGGTGGGCAGTGTGGGAGGGGATTCTATGATGAGAAGATGATGGATGATGTGTTCTCTTCTTAATAGAAAAATGCAGCTACTCCTGACTCATTCTCAGGGTGATGGACATTTCTCACTGGACTGGTTTCCTGGTGATGACCTTGCACTTAGCCCTTTGCCCACTTGCCCTGTCCCCTTCAGGCGCAGTGGTCAGGGGTTGTTAGCCAGCTGGCTGGAATGTGGAGTCCGGTCCTGCGGCTCAGGGACAGTTTGCAACCAGAGCCAGGCTGAGTAGTTCGGAGCGGGAAGCCATCGTCCCTTAGCATATGGGAGCTGTTAGTTAGCACTCTGGAGCTCTGGGCTGTTGGCGGAGGGGTTGAGAGAAAGCACTTAGATCCCTGCTGAGCTCATTACCTTAAATTAGCTTCATGGTCTGGTAGCCAATGCAGGAGGGTGAATTCTCCCAAGCCACAGAAAAGTGTGTGTGTGTGAGTGAGAGAGAGAGAGAGAGAAGGTTCTCTAAGACGGGGAAGAGATTTGGTTAAGCTTCCATAAATAAAAGAGTTGTTCATATCTTAATTCATACGAGGAAAGTACAAACTCTAGGAAGAGGAGGCTGAATTTTAGAGCAATTTGAGGCCTTGAGCCCAGCCCAGAATGCAGGTGGAAAGTGAGCAGAGGAGATGACAATGAATTTCATACTTTACTTTTCCCTCTTAGTGCATCCCTAAGAGATGAGCTCTTATATTTCAGCTGTGCGTGTGTGTGTGTGTGTGTGTGTGTGTGTGTGTGTTCTTCTTGTGTACACAACTGGGTGATGACATTCACTCTCTTCACAGGAAAGCACTAAGTGAGGATTAACTAAGTAATGAGGCCCATTGGAAGGGTGATGGAAATGCCCGATGAAATTGCTGATGGATTTCTCCCAGCGGGAGAGCACCTTCAGTGCTCTTTCATCCGGGCCTTACAGGCAGCATGTGCCATCCTTATCTCTGCAGTCTCCTTAAGCCTTGCCCTCTGAACCTTGGCCTCCCAGAAGCTTTGGATTGTTTGTTGAGACGATTACCCGGTTCTCCCACCAACAACTAGAGGCAACAGGACTCAATATGCCCCAGCATGGGATATTGAGAAACCGAGACAGGAATTTTGGCTAAGTTGTCAGTAATTCTCCCCCATTCCTGCCCCAAAGAAAGCATCTTTTCAAAAAACATTCCTCGTATGTTGTACAAACTTTCTAGAGAGCAACCTGGTAAAATATGCATGCAAATTCTTAGAAATCTGCATGACCCTTGTCCAAGGAATACACTTTCAACACAAAACCCTGCTTCTTCTCATTTACATTTCTCTCTCTCACACCATAGTATTTTGGGTTTAACAGAGATTTAACCACTTTTGGACATTGTCAATTTTGCAGATGAGGAATTTGGCACTCTGAGAAGACAAGTGGCTTTCCCAAGAGTTTATACCTCTCCAAGACCACAGAAGAAACCAGAATCCCGGCCTTGTGACTCCCATGGGCTTTTCCGTAGTTATGGAGGCTTCACAGTGTGGGATATAAAGTCAGGAGAAGTAGGGGGAACCTTTATACACTAGGAGAAGAAGTAATGTTTGTTCTGTGTATCATGGTACTTCGAAATTCACTATTAGTAATATCTATGGCTTATTCTGTATAATTTCGAAGTTGGGACCATGTACCTCAATTCATTCAAGTTTTTTATCCAGGAGGTACAAGTTCTGAAATAAAGGAAGGGAACATTCTTTTATCAGTCACTCAGCTAAGTCTCAAAATGTTGGGTAGCTCTCATGCTTCATTTTCATCAGGGCATTTTGGGCAGGTGTTTCCTGTGTGCTAAGCTATTTAAATACAGATGCTCCTTGACTTACAATGGTGTTACATCGCATAAACCCATCGTGGGTTGATCGAGACATGAGCGAGCAGTGTACTGAATGTGTATTGCTTTTGCACCATTGTAAAGTCAAAAAATAGTGAGTCAAACCATCATAAGTTGGGAACCATCTCTACTTTTATGGTCAATTTTATGTGTCAACTTGACTAAGCCATTGGGTCCCAGACATGTGGTCAAACATTACTCAGAGTGGGTCTATGAGAGTATCTTTGGGTGAGATTAACATTTGATTTGTGAGACTGAGTTAAGCAGATGGCCCTCCCTGACGTGGATGTAGGAAGGAACTCCTGCCTGAATGCTTTGAGCGGGAACATCAGTCTTCTCTGGCTTTTGAACTCTAACTGAAACATCAGCTCTTCCTGAGTATTAAATTTACTGGTTTTCATACTAGAATTTATACCATCAGCTATCCTGGTTCTCAGGCCTTCAGATTTAAACTGAAACTACATCATCAGCTTTCCTGGGTCTCCAACTTACTGACTACAGATCTTGGGACTTCTAAACCTCAGTAATCACATGAGCCAATTTCTTATAATAAATCTCTCTCTTCTCTCTCTGTCTCTCCCTCCCTTATATATAAACTGTATACATGTATGTACAGATAGATCCTATTGGTTCTGTTTCTCTAGAGAACCCTGACTAATATACAGCCATGTGTTGCTTAAGGATGGGGATATGTTCTGAGAAATACATCATTAGGTGATTTTGTTATTTCATGAACATCATAGAATATACTTACACAAACCTCGATGGTATAGCCTAATACACACCTGGGCTAAATGGGATAGCTTATTGCTCCTAACTACAAACCTATACAGCATGTTACTATATTGAATACTGCAGGCAATTGTAACATAATGGGAAGTATTTGTGTATCAAAACATAGAAAAAGTATAGTAAAAATACAGTATTATAATCTTATGGGACCACTGCTTTATACGTGGTCCATCATTAACCGAAACTTTGTTATGCGATGCATGATTGAATACATACGTTTACGCTTAATCCTCACAAGGACACTCTGCCGTAGGTAATATTGTTGTTGTTATTACCCTATCTTTAAAATTAGACAACTAAGACTAGTTAAGTTGCTTGCTGAAAGCTGTATAGTACATCTGGAAGGAGCCTCAATTCACTCCAGAGACCTCATGCTCCATCTGTTTGATTCACTCTCTTCTAGTATGTCCCAAAAGCCATAAACTCATGCATAGTCTTTGATCTAGCCATCCAATTCTAAGAATTTATCCTCAGTAATAATGGATGTGTAAGTATAAGACTGTATCTCAGAACATTTATAATAGTAAAAACTTTTAAACAACTTAGATGCTGGTTGGTTAAATGTTCTATGATACAGTTACTCAGTGAAATACTGCATTCCTTACAAACCATGCCCTCAAATACTACTTATTCACTTGCGTAACCAGGATATATTAACAGTAAAAAGCCATGTTATAAGCCTAAGTAAATATGATAACTTAATGTACAGTGTTATGCTAGATAACATTCTGGAATTACATTTTATCATGTTTCCTTAGGCTTCAACATGCTGTTTTTATTCTTTGGAACAGAAAATGGACATTATGTAAGAACTAATGAAATCTGAATAAGGTATGGATTTTCATTAATAATATGTCAGAATTGGTTCCTTAATTGTGACAAATGTACCATATTAACAATGTAAGATGTTCATAATAAGAGAAACCATGTACTGGGTACGTGGGAACCCTTTGTACTATCTGCACAATTTTTCTAAAACTATTCTAAAATAAGTTTATTTTTAAAAAATTGCAAAGCATTATACCCAAGAAAGAAAATAATACATGCTCTTTAAAAATTATCACTCCCATTTCCTTCCATAGTGTCTGAAATTCTGGTCATTAAAATACTCCTTTAATTTAAGGATAATTAGAAAATACATTCCCTGGAGAGGAACTCATTAAACCTTTTTCCACATTCTTTCATTTGCATGGATCAGTTAGGCAGATAAGCTGGATGTCATTTTGGGAAACAGATAAAAATGTCTTCAAAGAGTAGACCGCAGGCCAGAAAGAGAAGAGAAGGGAGACCCTGTACCATCACCTGCTGCCGTCTTCTCCTGCCCTCGCTAAAGCCTTCGGTGACATCGACCGGGCAGGATGATGTGTTTTCATACATGCACAGATGGTTCAGGGATGCAAGAGGAGATCTGCTGAAGGGGGATGTTTCCCCACAGTTTGATCCAAGGCAACAAGAAGTGCAGGTTTGGTTTCTTTTCCAAAATAATTCTCTTATGCAGACAACTCTTAGATTTGAAAACATACCTGCTCTATTCACTGGGCTTCATTGTGATGTAGAAAGAACCGGTTTCTCATGCCAGCATTGCTACTAATTTAACGTGTAACTTTGAAATAAAAGCCACCGAGTTTATATATCACATCTCTCAAATGAAGAATGTAGATGAGATCACTGTTTTTCACACTGTACGTTGCTCAGCCCTGGGAGTTGCTGGTAAGTCCTCCAAATGCCAGGGTTGCATTAGGTTCTCTGGACCCCTTAAACTGGATTCCACCAAAGCACCTTAGCCTTTACCTGGTTTACATATTGATCTTCTGTATTCAATTTTGTTTGAGAGCAGTGATTTTGTTGGACTCTAACATTAGTTGACCCTACGATCCTGAAAAACGGCTTAAAGCACAATCAGGGTTCAAATATTTATTTTTCAGGCATGTCATCAATACTTTCCTCATACAAGAAAAAAACAAACTACCACAAAAAGGCATATGACCAGATACAGTTGGTTTCAAAATGAAAATCTTCCTACCAGGATAGTTTCTGAAATATTCCTTTCTCTATCTGCCAGTGGCGATGTGAGAGGGCATTTTTTTTCAGGCAGCTATATCATAATTCATGCTGCATTTCTGCTGAAACTTCCGACCTAACACTGCTGCAGGACAACTCAAGTTAGTGATTCTCCAAAGCCTTTACAACCTCGTTCTGCAAAATCTATATTTAGAATGGTAAGAAGTGGCAACGCACAGGAAGATATGCTGGGAAAAATCATTTCCCTAAGAAGCAAAGGAGGAGAAGTGTCTTAGTCCCAGTTTTAATTGAAGTGGTGTGAACTGGTTGAGTCAGCTTTGAACTGAACAGGTTGATCTTTTTTTTTTTTTTCCCCTGGCATTTCAGTGAAAACCCTAAGGTAGGCAAGCAAAGGCCAAAGAGCAAGCAGGCTGAGCTGGCAATGCCAACACTCCGAAGGGTCCTGAAACTAAGTTAGATGGACATTCTGAGCCCCTCAAGGCAGTGATGACCAGGACCCTATTAGAGCATAATAAGACTTCCACCAATAAGATCAGATCATGCCTCACCTCCCAGTCCCCTATGGGTCCAAATTAGGCTGAGCTCAATCTCCCAAAAACTTCAGGTTTAGGAGTAACTCTACTCTTCAACCTCTTCTGAACCATGTGACGTCCTAGGCATCATTTATTTTTGGAAAGGTCAATTATAGCAGGAAAAAGACAAGGGAAAAAAAACCCTCCAATAGAGTCTTGGTGGATTCCATACCTGTGTCCCCATTCACCCTGGGGCAGAGAATGCCTCTATGGTCCCTTCCATAATATTGTATTAATACGTGTTCTGATCAATAAAAAAAATCGCACTGGGTCACCGAGTATTCATGTTAATCAGTGCGCTAGAAAGCCACACTGCCTGTGACTGGCAAAGGCAGTCAACCATTTACCAGATGAACTAAGATGAATCACATGTTCCTCAGCAAAGGAAAGCATCTATTTGAGGGAAGCATTTGAACAAAACTCTATGTTATGGGGTCTATTTATTGTAGTGTACATGGGAAGTATGTTCTATGGAAGACAGATTTCACTTTATAAAAGGGGATACAAAGGGAAAGAGTTTGCAAAAATGTGCAAATAACAATTTTTGCTTATTTGCATTACTAGAATTTTGTACTACTAGATTTTTTTTCTGCATCGTTCTTATGTGAATCATTTTGTTTATTACATGAAGAGAACAGTTAGCCCCATGTTTATTCTCTGGTAGAGAACAGAAGAACAAGTAATATATGAGCATGGATATGTAAGACCGTATAAAGTTCATGGAAATAGCTGCAAGTTCTCTAATCTTTCCCATTCTGCACATACCTGTTTCCAAGGAAATTCTCTTTCTATCCCTCCCTTCCCCACTATCTTTTGTCAGTTTTATCACTATATCACAACCCATGGTTTCTGTATCTGATCATGCTTTTCACCTTGCTGAAAACTATGGCTGGCCAAGTACATGTTAAAAGGAAAATTCTAGACAAGCCCTTTGAATACAACCCTCATTATTTAGCTTCATCTGTGCAGATTGCTGTCTACCCAGGCCTGCAGCAGAGACCACACTCTAGTCTTTAATAGGAGAAAGATCAGGATGACAAAACACACTGTACACATTTTCATGAACAAGTCACTAAAATGTCACATAGCATCATGGTGAGGACTCCGGAATCAGCCTGCTTAGGTTCAAATCGTGATCCTGTTGCTTATTGACATATAATCATTTGGATAGTTATTTATCTACTTCAAGCCTCATATCCATCATCTGGAAAAGTATATAATAATACCTACCTTTAGTCTCCTCATGAGTATTAAATGACCTTAGTGACATAAAGTGCTAAGCGTGGTACCAGATTCTGGTACAATTTTAGTAATTCATCCGCCCTCCCTCCCTTCCTCCCTTCCTTCCTTCCTTCTTTTCTTTTTATTTTTTCTTTCTTTCACCATTTTATGGGGGCACATTTGGGAGTACTAACAGAATGGCTATCTAAGGCAGTGGTTCTCAAGTATAGTTTTCTCCCCTGCAGAATTAGCACCATCTGACCTGGGAGCTTGTTAGAAATGAAAACACCTTGGCCTCACCCCAGAACTCCTGAATCAGAAATTCCAGGGTTAGTACCCAGCAATCTGCATTTTAACAAGCCTGTCAGGTGATCCTGAATCTGGACGTTCTAACATGAATTTTTAAGTCATACAAGTTAACCTCTGCCTCTAGTGAAGGTAAAAAGGGAAAGGCCTCAGCTTGCACTGTACTTGCACTGTATGAAAGGACATTCAACACTGTTAGTACTGCTAGAAAAGCACCATCTTGAAGAGCTCAGTCTGTCGGGGTGTGCCGTCTACTCGAGATGTAAATAAGGATGGGAAAAATAGCACGCGTGTCAGCTGCTCCGTAGTTACTTAGTCATTCTCAGGTAACTTACCAGCATGGGAGTATTCATCAAACGTGCTCTTGGGTAAATAGCAGTGGGAGTTTGAACTCTCCCCAATTTAATAAATATTAAGATATTGTTGCAAGGATTGATGAGGATTTGGGGGCAGCTAAATGGACTCACTTTCATTGTCTTCCTTGAGGCATCCATTTCTTGGGTTTTCTGGAGAACATTATAAAATGAAATATACATGCGGGGTGAGACTTAGGAGACCTGTCTGGTCTCCCAACCACGACAAGGTTAGTGTATATTCAGATACTTAGAAGACTGTGAAATTATTTTCATGTTCAAGGATGATATGGAACCATCAGTTGGATATGCTCCCTACAGACATCTCTTCATCTGCTGTAGGAACATTATCCTTTTTAACTGAACCACCTTGCTTGGTCTTTTAGAGAAGACCCTTTAACGATGTTCTCAAGATTTGTTCTAGCCACAGGGAAGAAAGTGGAAGAAACTATACATCTTTTAGCTTTAGAGTTAACTTTTTGCTGCCATACTGCATAGAGAATTTCCAATGCCATTCTGCTTAGGATTTTTTTCCCTTTATCATTGTAATAGTGTCTGTCTTTCTTTTTTTTATGACTAGGAAAGTATATTTACCACAATATTAGTTGTTAGTTATTGGTTCATTCTCTATTCACTTTTTTCAAATCAATTCAATTGTCTTTACCTTGAAAAACTAAAATAACTTTTAGAGAAACCTTAATGATAATTTTATATGAACCAAAGCCAATAGAAGGAAGAGAGGAAAAAGAGATCTATGCATCACCTTTGAAAGTCAAGGTCCTTATGCTAAATCTTTTTGAAACATTTTTAAAATAGAGGAATATTTATTTATAATACTGAACTGTATTTCAGTTATTGGATCTGAATGAGAACTTTTGTGTACCTGCAAAATACTTAAATGCTAATAGAATTCTTCTAGACTAGTGCCGTTTAATGAAAATATAACATATCACATATTAAATTTAAAAATTTTTAGGAGCCAAATTTAAAAATTTAAAGAGAAACAGGTAAAGTTGATTCTAATAGTTTCAATAATTTATTAATATCATTAATGTTAATATATTAATAATATATTGATTTTAATAACTTTAATAATTTTAATATATTCTCCTTAATGTAATATATCATTTCAACATGTAATCAATATAAAAATATCAATGAGGTATTGATATTTTACATTCTTTCTCGTATCAAGTTTTCCAAATTCAGTAGGTATCTTACAGCACATCTCAGTTTAGACTTACCACATTTCAAGTTCTCAATAGCCACATGTAACTAGTGATTATCATATCATATCATATTTGTCATGGCAGTTTTAGACTTATTAAAAGGGTAAGTCTATAAGGTATCTTCTTGAAGTCTCTCCCAAGTATAACACGTCATCAGAGGTAAACACATACACCTACAAATAATTATTGCTAAAATAAAAAATGTGTTGAATATAAAGCTATTGATTTGGCAGTAATCATATATGTTAAGATAGTTTTTCCTATTACTTTAAAACTCTTCTTAAGCAACAGCATTGCAGTTCAGTTGACACGTGTAGATATTTGAAATACGATGTTTCTGTACCATCCTTGTTTAAATTTCATGAGCTTCATCAAGCACTGGATTTCCTCAATTCTGAGATATGCTGTTCGCATGTCAACATTTATGAAAATAGAACATATCCTAAAATGAAGGTGTACACTTAATATAGTTATACTTCTTGTTTGCCTGAAATTGTGTTATTGAATCTACAAGACATGTTAAATTCATGGAAAATAGGTTCTTATTAGACATTGTGTAGTTGTGTTTTTCAAGAACATGTTTCAGCATTTGAGAGATGGATTTCTTAGAGTTTTTCTTAAGGATCAGAATTAAAAGGTGGGAATATACAAATAATACACAATGGAATTAAGCATTTGCCATGGATAAGCAAAGACGAAGGAGATAAAGGATAATTTTCAGTTCTAGCTGTGTTGGACTCAACTTTGTTAATATCTACATTCTGTCCTGCCATGGCTGTTGGAACAGAGCCTCCCATTTTATGGTGGAGGAGCTAGTAATCTCTGGACGGTGAAAGAGTCTTCTAAAACAGACACCAAAACAGTGGCTAATATAACATGTTTTCTGTGTCACTACACTCTTCCAAATGGCATCAAGGATGCCTGGCCTACATTCATGTAAAAGTAGAACTAGACTCCCATCAATTTGTCCAATAAATACCCAAGTCCTTAAATACCCTCAGATAGGATAAAAGATCCAAGGAAGAGATGATTGGGAGAGACAATCATGTTTATAGTTCCTTCAAAGTCTACTTGAATTATTTAAAAGTACTCATCTTTTTTGGTAGTAGTTAGATTCTCATTTTCATATTGTCACATGTTTCTTTTGGAGTATTCAAAACATTTTTTAAAAAACACCAATTGCAATAATATTGCATGCAAGGTCCATAGAGGTTAGAATAACCAATACAACGTATATAAAACTTTGCCAATATACCTCAACATAGTATCTGTTCTTTCACATACATGCAAAGTGAAACATTGTTTATCTCTCTCCATATTCCAGAAAATCTGTGGCGTAATTGTTCATTGTCCCCTTACACCCTGTTTATATTTAGCGGCTTCTATTTTGATAGTCCCAGTAAACAGGAACAGAAAGCACAGCAGGGATGGCATCAGAGGACTCAGAGTGCCTGATCCCGGTGACCCTTCCCAGAGGAAGGAGATCCTCTCGTAAGGGTCAGGATCTGGAGAGTCTACGTCACTGCTCGTGCTCTGTGTTTATGCCCAGTCAGCGGGACAGCACATGCACACACATGCCAACAACTGTCAGTGTGGACACTCGGCTGGAAATGGCCAACTGCTTGCTGCTCTGGGTGCCGGGGGACATGACCCTCTCTTGTGGTTTGATGATGGTCTGTGGCTCCACTTCCTTTCAGGGGAAGGGGCTATTTTTTGTTGTTCTCTCGGTACAAAATTTTACTTTGACATTTCAAAAGAGAAAGGAAAACCCCAAAAACATTCTTTTTTGTATTCCCTCTTGAAGATCCAGCCCAGTTTCTACAACCGGACTTTGCCAGACGGCTTGCCCAGCATTGCTGAGAGAGGGAGTTGGGGCATCGTAAACTGTGGCTCAGTATCGAAACGCTCTTTAGATGTGGCTTTCTTCCTTTAGTTTCTTGCCACTGGTGGGTAACCACCCTCAGCTCGCTCTCTCTTCCTTTTTTTTCCCCCAACTAAAAATGGGATTATTGGAAATATTTTGTGAATGGATATATGCCGTCGGTTAATCCAAACTGCTATTTAACCAGACTGTTATTGATGGACACAGTGTTTGTAACATTTTTGCTCTTTTAACAATGCTCTGACAACGTAGGGATTTGTCCAGTTTTAGCCCAAGGCTCACTTCCTGATGCTCACCGTTATGCTACCAGATGCCTTTGCTCATGTTTTGAATATGCTATGTGAAGTACAACAGCTTTTCCCAACCCAAACCAGACCCATCTAAATCCTTTACCATGGACCCCAGAATTGAGAGACAGAGAGAAAGGAATTGATCCGAATCAAAATTGCTGTGTTTAAGGAGTAGAATAGGGAAGGGACCAATTATGAAACATGCAAATATTGGCTCCCTGATCATTTGGATGAGCAAATGAACAACACTGATCACAGAACAGTGGCCAAAGTGCAGAAAAATAAACATTTTCCTCGTCCACTCCTGGCAATACCATTTGTAGGTTCTGGCCGAAGTCTGCGCCTCTCTGAGCCCGGAGCCTCTAACTTTAGAGTGCAAGCTAATTGCCCGGTAGCGAGAGCTCACAGGCACACCACATGATGAGTGAGGTCATGTTAGTAAAACCCTGGGAAAGAAACAGCAGGGCTATTACCGTTGCAGGATGATTTTATAAAAGTGAACCTTAAGTTCAGTGTGATGATTAACAAGCTATTAGAGCCAAGTTATTGATTCCTCTATCTTTAGAGGAGCTAATGCAGGGTGCACCGAGAGGCCACAGACCCAAAGCTTTCCTTCTTCCTGGGCACCTGCGCTTTGTCCTGGTGCTTTCCTTGGGAAAATGCAAATCATTTCATATACACAGTGGGACACCTTTAATGCAGGTGCCAGGAGAGAGAAAAAACATCTAGACTGATTTTGTGTTGTTCTACTATTTTTTCTGATAATAGCAATTAATACAGATACATGGAGAAATCAAAACATAGAAGCAGAAAGAAAGGAAAGGAAAGCATCCCAAATTCCTTTGCTCTAAAGCACACTCTATGTACATCGTACATTGATATGATCACATATACATATGATCATATTAAACATGTTTTATAATTTGTTCTCTATTCCTTTCTTAACCTACTCCTCATAAAGTAACAGTATCATTGATGGTTCACCATGTCAATTAATATAGAGATATCAACATAACTTTTATTAGCAAAATATTTTATGGATGGCTATATGCTATTGGTTAATCCATTTAATCAAACTGGTTGATGGACAGAGTATTTCTAACATTTTTGTTCTCATAGCAATACTCTGATGAGCTTCATGCATTCATCTTTGAGCTTTAGACTGATTTTTCTCTCTGCGATAAATCCCTGGAGGTGGAATTGTTGTTACAGAAGATCTAGTGATTTTGTATCTTTAAACCTGTTGCCAATCTACCCACCCAAAGGTTCACACGAGATTGCTTTCCGCCTACAGTATAATAGAGTGCCATCTCCCCCTGCCCTTGCCCTTGCCGACACTGGGTATTGTCAATGGTTTTGACCTTTGCCAAACGATAGGGGAATGGAATGTCTAATGGTTTTTATATAACATTCTAACCATGCCTTATCGGACTGTAACTGAACGCAGTTGTTATGTGTCAGGGGAGCTGGTTTAACTCATGACACACTGTTTGAATCAGTGAAATAACCAGCTATGATGATCTAACGAGGCTTTCCTGTAGTTTTGAAAAAGAAGCCAAACTTCCACCTGGTTTAGATCACTCTCTCATTTACACTCTCGATGTTCTAGATCACCTGGGAAACCTTTTGGAAGCCCTTTGGAGATGCCCCAAATGACCCAGTAGACGATGTCAGCTGCTCTCTCCATGAAAGAGAGATCGTTCTAGCCCAAACCATGCTCAGGAGCATCTTGGAAATAGTACTACTTGATAACTGAGACTCCTCCGTTGTGTGGTCTGTGGTATTTTTTTTATTATTATTTCAGCATATTATGGAGGTACAGATGTTTAGGTTATGTATGTTGCCCTTGCCCGCCACCAAGTCCAAGTTTCAAATATGTCCATCCTTCGGGTGGTGCGCATTGCACTCTTCGTGTATGCATATACCCGTCCCCTCCTCCCTCCTCCCCCTCCCCCCTGCCCAACATCCAATAGATGTTAATCTTATATGTGCTGGGAAGTGTTAACCTTTTTCCTTCTGCAATAATATTTTCACAGTTTCAATGTGTTTGAAAGGTTGTTGTCTCCAAGACAGGTAACTGAGGAGAACTCACACTTCATCAGAGGCATTTCATCTTTATTACAGAGCCACACACAAGGCAGCATATTTCTCCCTTCACTGACGGATTAGGCTAAGATTTACAAGGTCTGGTCTACATGAAAGCAAACACATGTTTGGGCAAAGGTTCAAGTAATTCAAAGATATAGGGTCAGAATTATCCTGATAGAAAAGTCAAGACTTTCTTCTCTTCTATCTGCACCAGAGGCCAACCCCCTAACACACACACACACACACACACACACACACACACACCCCAGGGTTTCACATTTTTCTTTTCCGTTTTAAAATACTGCTTTCAAATATTTGCTTTGGATGCAGTTTTCTGTGAACACATCCAGGACTTGTTTACTATGAGTTACCTGTAGGCAACAACTTCATCTACTCGGTTTTCTGACCAGTTGTCAACTGATCCATTCGGAACCCTCGCATCAGATATTTTCCTCAGATTTCTTGCAGATACTAGAATTGTGAGGAGTGAGAAAGTTATGTTGAGCCAATATTTGGAAACCTTATATTTGGAATTCTAGAAGTTCATGTCGTCCTAAACCCTCTTTCTAGATAAGCATCCAGCAGCTGTCCTGGTATGTTTGGCTGACTTGGTTAGTCGGCTCTGGGCAGTACATCCACATGCCATACCTGGAGTTTCTCAAACTCTTTTCTGCAACTGAGAGTGAGCACCCTCTTCTCCATCCTACTCCTGAAGCTTAGGTGTCCTTTGATCTCCCCTCATTTCTTCACTTGCGGCTTCTGCAATATCCTTGCATAAACTTTACATCGAAGGATCAGTGTGAGCAGCACACAGAACAGCCAGGAGATGCTGGGTCATTATCGGCATTAGTGCTACGCCTGTCCCCAGGACCCTTGTCTCAATGCAATTCACTATGGCTTCCCAAAATACACTCACCTTGAACATTAACTAAAGGTGCTCTTTTTAGTGTTCAGTGAGATTAAAAGCACTGATACCCATTTCGTGGCCAAGAATCAGGGAAATCTGGTAAATGAAGAACAATGTGAAATCTTGTCATTTTGATACACAGAGCATGTTAGAGTGAGTCAGGAGACCCAATATACATCCTCAATCTGCCTCTTACTAGCTTTAGACTCTTGGGCAATTCAGTTCGTATATTTGAGCCTTAGTCTCCGCATCTATAAGACGCAGTAAAGATAGATAAGATAATATACGATTGTCCCTGGCACAATATTTGGCACACTGTAGATGCTCATTACAAAGTAGCTGTTATTTTAAGTCCTCTATGGCTTTGTATTTCTATGATTTACTATAAATCAGTAGCATTTCTCCAACCCCTCTTGGCTAGGCAAATCCACTGAATGTCAAGGAGGTTAAATGAATGACACGATCTAAGCTGCAAAGAAAACAATAAAGAAAATTTCTATCTAGATTACCTAACATACCTAATAAAAGAAAAAAATAAAAAGAAAAAATCTAAATGTTTGTCTCATTTGAGTGGCATTTGCATCAGTTGCCAATATCCATAGAGCAAGTGCCTTCAGACAGGAAAAGTTGGATAATGTCAATTTTCTTAACAGCTATAGCAGAGTCCTATCTAGAAAGTAGTAAATATCTCTCCCTATTTATTTTTTTACACCCCCTCAATAAGTCTGTGAGGAGTGTGAAGGCCGCAGTAAGTGTGATTTCACCAGGATGAGACTCTAATTTGTGATTGCCGTGGGTGTGTGATTTAGATAAGGGGTTAGCAAACTACAGCCCACGGGCCGAAAACCATATCCCCCAACAGTTTTTATAAGTAAAGTTTTACTGGGACACACCCATTTGTTTATATCTATGGCTGCTTTCACACTACCATGGCAGAGTTATTTATTTCCAACAGAGACCCAGAGCCCACGTTGCCACAGAGCTGAAAATACATGCTATCTGACCCTTTACAGAAAAAGCTTGTTGACCTGTGATTGAGATTATAGTAACATTTCTGATTGACTAAATAGTGGTTAGTCCCAGCATGTAAAGCTTCTAGTGTTTGAAGACATATAATGGAAGAGCTGGAAGCTTAAGGAAAAGTATACATGAATTTATTTATTTGGAATAGGAAAGGAAACATCCCTAGTACCACCGTCGGATGCATACTCAGAGGCAGGGGTGGGAGCTAGCAGATGGAACTGAAAACCTTAAACAAGAAGCAATCTCTCTGGCTGGGTTACAGTGGGTAGAACCTAAGGAAAATCATCCTGCCACAGGTCCAAGGAAGTAGAATACAGTTCTCTAGATGATGGCTATAAAGAAACATAAAGATGATTTCTACAAATGTTATGCTAGGTGAGAAATATTTCATTACAAGAATAATCAGAATTGGTCCCCTATTGAGAAGATCTGTTTCGGAACCCAGACCAAATGGACTATAGTGCAGGAACTGAAAAGTCAATTTAGGCGATGTCATTTAAGGGGAAAGCTTATGAAATAACGACTACATAAGGAGCCAATAAAGAGAGAGGACAGAATGTTCATCAGTGGCCATAGGCTACTGTAATCTACCTGTTACATCAATGTACGGATTTTTAAAGTGTTATATTGATGGATGGATGCATGTGTGCTTATGTATATGTCGTGAAAGGAAAAAACCCTGGGTCCATTTTCACTGGAAATAGAGCAAAGATAGTTCAGATGTTTAAAGCTTTTCTGACGCAAAATATTGTGTAATTCATAAACAATTCTTCACGAGTGTTTTAGTTTATAGTATGTCCAGGGTATAGGACTCACTGGCTACTGTAGCGTATGAAACAATTGCTCTTCAGATCTGTTTATTTGTTTGTTAAGTACCAACCATTACCCTAGGGAATGTTTAAGTTTGTGACGATGATGAATGGATAAGGACGCACACAGAAAACGTAGTCACGGGCCTGCCTTTCTCGGATCACTGCTCCCAGCCTCCACTCCACACCCTCTACACGCACGCCACCTTCCCCCTAACCTTGCCCACCCTGTCTCTGCGACACACAAAGCATATGGCCAGGATAAGTTTTTCTTTCAACCGCCTATCGGGTTTTCAGCATGTGCTTTGAAAAGATAGTGACATTGCTATGCTCTGACATACACCCCTAATGTCAGTACAGCAGAAGCAAGTGGAAGATTCTACTTTTCCGATAAAGATCAGTTGCTGTTTCCTGTCTTGAAGACGAAAGTTGAGCAAATGCAAAGGTCATCTGTGTTTATATTAGCAATGCAAGAGTTACACTACATTTTCGCAACAACATCAGGTCATTATTTATCCACGTGTCCTTTTTTTTTTTTTATTTTTATCATTCCTTTGAACTGCCTGCGTTTGCTTATCATGATATTTCGAAGTGTGTAAACAGCCCGAGAGTAGCTGTTCTACTTCTCTAAATAGAGTCTTAGGTCATTTTATTATCCAGAATTACAAGTCATCAGAATGTACTCATCTGTTGCCCTTGCACATCTGGGCTAACTTTAACTGTTTAAGCCTATAGAAAAAAGTAGAAAAGCCACGATGACATGAGTTTGCTCCTTTTTCCTGCCATATTGCTTTCCAACAGAACATTTTCCCTGGGGAGAAAAAATCACAAGGAAATCATTAAAAATGTCTTATGTTTTTTTGGAAATAGCATTAAACATAATGGATTCTCCCCCTCCACACTCTGCTTTCTGGTCTTCTGTTGCCCTGATTGTTCTCCCTGGATCTCAGCTGCTCAGAGCCTCTTCTTACCAATTCTGAAAACCTCTAAAGATGTCAAGTCATGGAGACCTGAGGCTGCCTTTCCAGTGGCCAGTGGGCAGATCTCCCTACCAGAGGAGCTGCAAGAGGGACAGAGGGCCAAAGCCAGCTCAGCGCCAACAGCCCTGCCAATATTCCAGTCGTTCTGGTAGATTTCATGCCATACCCAGTTTGCTTTCTTGGGTGTGAGTTTTGGAGGTAACAACACATCGGTAGACCTATTTGCAGTCCATTTGACTCCCTTCAATTTGATAGCCCCTTTAGCAATAAAGACAAAAAAAATTGGACAGGCAGGTTTGAATCACATTGTGTGAGGCAAATCACAGTTTATTGACTGATTAAATATTGTCCTCATATGGGACAGAATAAGCTCTCTTTCAGTCACCTGCTGGGGAGAGATGCTCACCATCAAGGAAGTGGAGAAATGTTTAACTACTTATGTTAATTAATGTATGAACACGATATGAACAAAGGCACTTTCAACCCTACAGTTGTTCTCTTCCAAGTTGCTATCTGTTTCAGCTAGAATAGGCTAGATTGTTCAGTGGCCACAAACTACCCCAAAATCTTGACAGTATACAACAACCAAATTTTATTTTTTAAATACACGATATATTCAGTGAGTGTTGGCCGGGGGCTCTGATCCATGTCATGCTCTCTAGGGAGCCAACAGTGTTGGGGGAGTCTCTTTTAATATTGATGTGCTCCTGCAAAGGAAAAGAAAAAGGTGAGCCACATGCTACATCTTAAGATTCTACCTGGACACCATCCAAGTCACTTCTACTGCCATTTTCGGGCAGAGCAAATCAATCCAAGTCTGACTTCAGTGTCTTGGGGAAATATAATCCCACCCCCAGGAGGAGAAGCAGATATGGGTGACAAGTCATAAAATTCACATCCCCATCAAACCCAAGTATAGTTGCTTTATTTGAACGAATTCTCCACACCTCCCCTGGCCCCCCAACAGACTCCTTTTAAAATACCGGGCTAGAAACAGCCTTCGTGGAAATCAGCTTCATTCGTTCTAAAGCAAGTTTCGTTGTCGGGATGTGTTGTCTGACCTTGATAGCAGATTTCAATAGACTTAAATGGAAGACCTGTTTCAGGGCCATCGTTACACATAGAACCCCAGGTTTTTCCTGCTTAAGGGTTTCACACTTAGGTGTGACTGGAGTCCACTCATGGCCAAAAAGACCAATGCTCCCTCCTGCTTACCTAGCTGCTGGTTTTCCTCCAGCAAATTGCTAAAACCACACATCAGGTGCTGAGGTATCACCACTCAGCAAGTCCGTGGACTCTGTGCTTATGACAGCACCCTGGTAATTCCTGGTGATTTCATCACTCCTCGATGGAAATCCAGCTTGTATTTCAGCAACAGCCGTTTGTTGTCCTGGACCCCTGACCTCACTTGAAAATGTCTTTATGTTGGATCTAACCTATATATTCTTCAGTTGATTCAAGACTTAGAGCAATTTCTACAGACTCTCTCATACCAGGTAAGTTGTTGATTTTTGTTTTGCTTTTAGAATAGAACCTAGTCATATCGAGTCCACTGTTGGAAAGCGTAAATTAGTATAATATATGAAAGCTTGTTCATTCCAACCCATGTGTTAGGTCTTCATAAATGAGCATTGACTGCATCAGTACCAAGGTATAGCCTTATGCAATGTTGTACCTTAGTGATCTGAGTGTGGGAGTGGAATGAACTGTGGTTTGTTCAAGTCAACTAAAGGAACAGGCTATATATTTTTGCAATAGGGATGGAATTTATGATGTACAAAGTATTTACCCAATGCTTCTCTCCTCTTTGTTTTGTAGAACGATGGAACCCAAATGGAAGAATTGGACCAGAAGTAATGAAGCCTTCAGGCTTGGTGAAATTGACCAAAATGTGAAGGCAAGTGTTTTGAGACTTTGGTTTCCTAGGGCCAAGTCTTTGTCTCATCCTATGTAGGCACAGCCTCTTTTTACCACTTTGGCCCAAACACCAGGAAGGCTTCTGCCCACTGGCTGTGTTTCCCTTGCCATGTACTGATTACTAATGCCAGTAAAATACTCAAGCACTTTGGCAGTAACTTATGCAGATACGTGTATTTCTAATTACAGGGAAATTGTTAGAACATGACTTGGACTAGAGATACACAACTAATAATTCAGGAGGTAATAATGCTTTCTTATCCAACAGACAACAATAAGAGCTTCATTTTAATCAATTTTCCCCCTTTCTCTCTCTTTTTGTTTGTTTGTTTTGATATCCATGCATGGGCAATATCATAAACGGCCAGTACAAGAAGTCCTTGCAAATAGTGTGGCCATTTCTTCTCAGACATTGGACATCCTACATCTGTTATCTGGTTTACTATCCATCCACTTCCTTGCTACAGGTGCAGGCCCAGAGCTCTTTTTCCTATAATTGTTCTTGACTGATGTTATGTAAATTTTTAAAAAATAAATGTAAATTAATTAAAATAATTTAAAAATACATATCTCTAAGTGTATGTGCATAATTTTTGCTTTTTCTAACCTTTTCCTTGCAGGTCAAAAGGCTTAAACCTGAGTGCGATGTGTGTGTATATGAAAACCGAATGCGCTATAGGTTCAGATGAGCAAGGAAGTTGTTTAGTAACATTAAACAGTCCTGTTCTTGGCTGTACAGTCATCATTTGCATTTTCAAATCAGTGTGTCTCCAGCCTTAGGACAGTGCTACTATTATTGTTGGTGGATTTTGCAATGTAAGCTTGACTCATTCAGTGAACCACACAAAATCACCTAAGGCCAGATTCCCAGTCCACAGGAATTCCCTTTCAAGTGTTGAGAACCTCATCCTTCTTCAACATCCCCTTAAAAATTCTTAATTCTTTGAATATAGAATTATTTGTACTTATCAATGAAGCAGATAACGTCGTAATATTCCTCGTGCTCCACCATCTGCAAGGAAGAAGAGAAATCTAGTACCAGATCAATGAGCAGCAATGAACCCTGTGTTTTGCTTTCTCCTAGAACAAGCCTGGCAGACTGTTCCAGAATACACGTGCAGAGCTTGGGCATGTGGTGGGGGTTTGGCAGCATGGAATGAGGTTAGAGACGGGTGTACGGAGTGTCCGGTATCCTGATATCAGAGCATTACCATTGAAACTCGGGACTGAGCTGCCTCCCAATAATCCAAGTTGTTTTCATAGTATCTGGCAGCTTGCATATGACCTGTTACGTTCATCACAGAAAATGGTGTCGATACTGTTCCTTCTGCTTAAAAAGAAACAAAAGTAAGAGGCAAAGTAGCCAGAGAAGCATTGACGAAAGAAGTCATCCATCTATTAGAAAACAAGTCATTTGCTACTGTAGACATGCAGTATCTGATGTTACACTGTAATTTTTGATTGTATCTGATGTTACACTGTAATTTTTTTTTTTTTGGTAAATCAGAAATACTTTCCCAATGTTTGTTAGTTTAAACATCAGTCAACATTTGTTTACTAAGCATTAACTTTAAAATGGGCCCCAGGGATATGAAAATGAGTAAGACATGGTTCCTAACCGCCAGTAGCTCACATCAAAAGATGTTTCCATGATAATAATAACTAGCATTTATTAGGCACCAACTGTATATCTCCTCGAGTATATTACTTCATTTAATTTTGATACAACCTTGGGAAATATTGTCTCTCTCTGTCTCACACACACACACACTTAGGTAATAAATGTGAGGCTGATAGAAATTAAACGTGTTGCCCATGATCACAGAACAAGTTAGTGGTAGAGTGGGATGTAAGCCCTGGTCTTTCTGAATCTAGAGCCTATGTTGTATCCACCATGCTCTTATTGGTTTTATTTTGTATTAAGTGAACTATGAATACATAACGTCACTCAGGAAGCAGAATCGGGTGCCAACTGTGACAGTGGGTGGAACCAAATTCTCTAATTAGCCAATAAACAGACGTCAGAGCCCTGGGGCAGGTCCTCACTTTCACTGGGACTCTGGCTTACTCCACCCTTTACGATCAACAAGGATCCTCCTGTCCTGTCTGTTCTTATTCTTAGGCCTCCTGCAACACTACCCCACCCCCCGACTCCCCCACCCCACAGTCTCTGCGTCCCTTTGCATTGTGGGCAACTGTATCTGCATTTACCAAACCTGCCCCACCCTTTAGTAGTCCTTAAGAGACAAGGCTACAAGGGAGAATTGATATTCTCAGAGTTCCTCAGACATACCTATTTCCAAGATCAAGACCCACCTCAAAAGAGGGTCTTCATATTCCCTAGTCTGTGCTTATTTTGTATTTTCACAATGCAAGATGTTTTAACAATGACTAAATTTAATTTAATTTTATAATATATCAAATAGCCTTTCTATCAATCTGTCAGCTTTTTTTTCTAAGAGAAAAAATTATATTTTGCCACTTCTTTTATTTAAAAGCGAACCAAAAAACTTGGCTACGTGACTTTGCATCCATTTTTGCTGCAGTTATCACCATAAGCCTAAATGTGTAAACACAACAGCAAGGCAATGTTTATCTTACGGGATTGTTAAGCAATTTAAAATAAGATGAAAAATGCCCCAAGTGGGAGGTGTTACTTCATAAATGGTAATCTTTACTGTTTATTGGCTTAGTGTGTTGGCTTTCCTGGAAGCGTTGGTGTTTTCATAGAAGATAACTTAATCCCAGGTTAAAGCAGTGAATTTCTGATTATGGGATTGTGCTCTTCAGTTATCAGGTTGGAAAGATATATATATTTTTGTCAAGATATGTATGGAGAGACTGGGGTCCTTGAAATACGCCTGGTATAACTTTTATCATTAGATAGCTCTGGGTCTATTCCTACTAGATAGCAACAGAAAATATTAAAGGATAGGCTTACAAATAGATAGAATATACTGAGACATAACTATGTACTAAACAGTGTTCTGAGCTGCTTTTCCATTTATTAATTCATTGAATCCTCTTGACACTCTATAAAGTAGATATTACTAATTAACTTCATTTTACAAATAAGAACAACGAACCTAAGAGAGATTAAATAATTTTCCCAAGACCACATAGTCAAAAGGCAGAGAAAGAATTTAGATCAGATTTTTCCTGACAGCAAAGTCCATGCATTTTTCACTCTATCATACCATATTTAATATCACGACAAAGTGCTGTCTACCCTTCCTGGGATGACCCTAATATTCTCAGCAAATCTCATTTAGGAAGAATAGGAGTTTTGAACTGGTGCTGAGTAAAACAAAGTTTAAATTGAATTTACCATTGCATGTCAAAGGGAAGTGGGAAGATGGGAATGATTGTATTTTGAGGGAAATATTTGTCATATTTCTAGTTAAAGTGTACAACTTTCCTATATTGCTGAGTGCATACCAAGAGGTGAGGCCGGGATGGGGTCGTACTGTCTGCCCCCATAGCAATATTGGCTTGGACAGCCATAGGGGTGGATGGTGAAAATTCCAGTGGGCTGGTAAGACATCCCAGGGCCCAGTCTCCTATCATCTGTGTTTCAGGACTAGGCAGCATCACACTGAATGGAAGGAACGAGTCATGAGGCATCAGGAAAATGTCAGAACGAAAGAGAAATGCAAGTCTCTAAAGGAAGTTTCCAGTTTACTCCAACTCCCTGCAATTAGCAAGGAGGTGATAGGAGCTCAAAAGGGCAGGAGGGAGATTATAGATTTGGGCAATTTATATACCAGGCTTGTGGAGGAAAAATTAGGTATGTCCAGTAGCAGAGCTGTGGAAACTATTAGAAACTGAGCTAATTGCAGTCTTCTTTGTGTGACTCAAGAAATAGGAAGGAACTTTTCCCTTTCGGGCTTGTATTTTTTCCAATTTTCTGTGTTCAGGAAAGAAGAATTGATTCTTCAAGCGATGTAACCTCCTGCTATGATTTCTCAACTCCACGAAGGAGAATAATTATAGATTAATAATGGACCAAAATAGAAAACGCTAAATGTGTGTAGCAGATAAGTGGAAAATGTTCTGTCTTGTAAACTGTATTGTTTCGGTTCCTGGCAACACAGAACAATTCTCAGCTATGCGACTCTAAATAGATGTTAGAATCCATCCCTCTTACCTACTGGTGTAAATTGTCAGTCTCAGTAGGACTAAGAATATGAGGCATCCTAAACCTGGTCACAAATAAGAAGTATTTCTCTTAGCACGGGTATTTTTTTCACTTGGCCTGAGAGATCTGTGGCCTTTCACATACAAACTGGACACAGTTTTCAGAGTGTTTCGTAAATAAAACTCAAAGTTTTAATTTATTGAAAATCTTCTATGAATCAGGCACTGAGCTACATGTTTTATACATGTGATTCATTCAAAAAACGTATTTCCTCTTACCATGTGTCAGGCACTATTCTGGGTGCTAAAAGCACTGCTCTGTCTCTGAATTCAAATAATATCTCTAAGAAACAATGTCTCTAAGAAATATTTAGGATTATTTCTAATTTACAAATTAAACAGGAGGGAAAGTGAGATTTAGAGAAGTTAAGTAACATGCACAAACTCCTACACTTAATATATGACCAACTGGACTCAAATGTTTTAGAGTCCCCAGAAGCCCAGATCAGAACCCATTCCTGGGAGCCTCAGCCCTTTGGAACCAGCCTCCAGGGTGCCAGGTTCATTCTATTCCCTGTTCACCAGTGAACCTAAGCCCAGAGCCTCAGTTCCATGTACTCTGTTCTCCAAGCGACAGTTGCCTAATTTGACGAAGTCATTGAAAAGGGGTAAAGCAAGAGAATATTGGCAATACAACTGGCTGTCCATATCTGCACGTTCTGTATTTACAAATTCCACCAAGTGCAGATCGAAAATACTCGGAAAAAATAAAAACAATAAAAAATAATATGACAATAAAAACAATACAACAACACAACTAATTACATAGCATTTAGAATGTATTAGGTATACTAAATAATCTAGAGATGATTTAAACTATATGGGAGGATGTGCGTAGGTTATGTGAAAATACTACACTCTTTTATATCAGGAACTCGAACATCCATGCATTTTCGTCTGGGAACAGGGTTTCCTGGAACTGATCCCCCATGGATACCTGAGGGACGATTGTAATCACAATCTTTTCCCAGGTGCATTTTAACAGTGGCCTTCCGGAGACACTATGCCTGTGTTTTTGTCGAATTGTGAAAATTGGGATGAGTGAAGAAAGGTAGCTGATGGGCAAGATGAGAGGCAGGTATTTCAGGAAATGCCTCTGGAATTAGACCCTTTCTAAATTCACTTAGAGCTCCAGATCTGGAAATTGTCATCACATCATGGCAACCTCAGAGTCCCATTGGTTTGCCTATTGGTTGGTGGGGCCAAGGTATCCACTTATCACGAAAGTGTTTGGACGGCATTTCTTCCCAACAACCGGAGAGACGGGTAGTATACCTGTATTAAAAGCACCTTTAGCCAAACTGAAGGAAGATGAAGTTCACAAATATGGTCATAGCTCAAGTCAGTGAATTAGTGGCTTTGTGTAGGGTCATTGATGAGACATCCTGAGTTGACTAATCAAAACAATTCTCTGTTACCTAGCAGAGATAGAGAAGAGCATTTTGCATAATCCAGATATTTCCCCTCTACTGTTGCTGGAATGTTTGAGAGCTGTTGTATTTAACTGTCAACTCTGTATTAATAGATAGTTCTATAAATGTGTCTGGTTAATAGTTCACAAACCTCAGGGTTTTGCATTTGCCATGCAAATAAAGAGGTCTCTTTCCACAGCAAAAACACTATAAAGCATTAATTTTTTAAATATAAAAATATAAAACAAAATCATGTTACTTCAAAGGTCTAAAGAGTTAGAAATCAATAAAACTCACAAATATTTCTTTTTTAATGATTCTGGATGTACTTTAAGATGTTTCAGTATGTACTAATGTAGTAATATCCAGCTGTTGCTTATTGTCATAGATACGTACCAGTACTTCTACAGCAAGATATTTTTATTGGTAAAATGTTTCATTATTCAAAATGAAGATTCCTTTTATAGAGTTTATTCATTTATCATTTTCATCCTGTGAATTCTGGAATGAGTCCTAACCTTACACTATCTCTAGGTGTATATACTTTCATTTTATTCCTCAATCTTGATTTCTGAAGTTTTCAACAAATAATTTGCTTTTGAAAGAGTTAGAACCTGAAGTTGCCTTTATAGTTATCAAGTAACCTTTTGATTTCTCCAAACGGTGATTTGTAAAGGAGCCTTCAGATTCAGAGTTTATCCTTTTCTAATTCATCTTAGATTGCTAAAGAAAGCAAGAGTCCTATCGCTAAGATGACATTCTTTGTTAGACAGAGTTATGCCAAGGTCTTTTTTGTATTAATAAGTAAGGAAATCATCTGTTAATATTAGGCTGTCATTGGTTAATCAAGATGTAACCATATGCATTGGCTCTATGTGAATGATTATAAAAGATTATACAAACATAGTATGTTTCTATTCTTTGCTCAGAGATTCTGGTTACTTAACAGAGCTTATAGTGCTTAATAGAATGGGAAAAAATTGTTAAAATGCTTAAAACTTTTAAAGTAAAGATGTCAATATCACAGTGCCCAAACTGGGCCTTAGATGGCCAAATATTAAAACACACACACACATACACACATACCTTTTAAAAAATATCTCCAATGTGTTATAGCACACTCTGTACTGACTCCCTATCACAGCTCTGTCAAGGTGTTTCTTAGCCAGGCAGGTAGCAGAAATGTTTGGGACTCAGGATAATACTTTGTGGGGATCGATGGGAGAGATTTGGGGCCCATTTTTAAACCATACCAGGGGAAATTCTACTTCCTAAGCTCACTGAAACTTGGAATTTATACCAATCCAGACTACAGATCCTTTCTCCTCCTTGGTGTTTTTTTGGTTTTGGTTTTTAACCTGGCTAACACCTAGTCGTTGCTCATGGTGGTCTTAGAAAGCCCTCCATCTCCCCAGCCTCCTCCAACGCCTCCTCTGAACTTGGCGAGCTTGCAAAATACCTTACTATTGCATTGTGAACATAAAGTTGTAATTCTAGGGTTCTTATCAGTGAAGATTGTCCTTAAAACTAAAATTTAGAATTTAATTGCCAATATAACACCATCTTTTCCAACTCCTATAGTTATGTTATTTTGTTTTCCATAGGACATATCTGATTGAAATACATTTCTTTAGATATTTTTATTACATCTCATGAGCCACCTTTTCCCCAATATGTAAATGCCTGTCCAGAAATAAGGTAGATGCTTTTGATGGTTAACACTTTTAGATACCATGTTGTTTGTAGACACTGTTACAATAAATTCTACAATAAATTCTGTAATTACTTTAAAAAATAATTTTTATTAAACTTTTGAGATAATTGTAGATTCACAGGCAGGTAAAAAAAATAATACAGGCAGTACCTTTTGCCAAGTTTCCTCCAATGATAACGTCGTGTAAAACTATTGTATAATAGCACAACCAGGATATTGACACCAGCATGGTCAAGATACAGACCATTTTCTTCACTCCATGTATCCCTCAGGGTTAGCCCTTTTATAGCTACGTCTACTTCTTACTTTTGCCCACCATCTCCTTAAAACTTGACAACCATTAGTATCTTGTCATTTCAAAAATGTTATATAAATGGAACTATACAGTATACAACTTTTAGGTATTAGCTCTTTCCAATCAGCATAATTCTCCAGGGATTTATCTAGGCTATTGTGTGCATCAGTAGTTCATTCCTTTTTATTGCTGCATAGTATTCCATGGTGTGAATGTGCAACCGTTCACCCATTGAAGGACGCCTGAGTTGTTTCTCATTTGGGGCTATTATAAATAAAACCATAATAAACACTCCTGTGCAGGTTTTTGTGTAAAGATAAATTTTCATTTCTCTGGGATAAATGCCTAGGGGTATAATTGATGGATTCTCTCGTAGTTGCGTGTTTAGTGTTTTTAAGAAACTGACACAATATTTTCTCAAAATGTCTGTGCCATTTTATATTCCCATCAGTAGTGTGACCGTGATTCAGTTTTTCAGCATCTTCACCAGCATTTGGTGGCGTCACTTTCTTTTTTTAGCCATTATGACAAGCACATAGCTCATTTTGGTTTTAATTTGCGTTTCTTTAACGGATAATGACATTGAACTTCTTTTCATGTGCTTATTTGCTATCTGTGTAACCTCTTCAGTGAAATATCTCTCTGTGCCTTTCACTTGTTTTCTAATTGAATTGTTTTTTGACTGTTTAATTTTAAGAGTTCTTTATACATTCTAGATAGCAGTCCTTTGTTGGATACGTGATTTACAAATACTTTCTGCCAGTCTATAGCTTGTCATTTTTATTCTCTTTACTGGGTTGCTCGCAGAACACAAGTTTTTAATTTTGATAAAAATAACTTTTTATACTTAGTTGGCAACAAGATACCTAAAGTTTCTTCCGACAGAAAAACTTGCCCTAGATAATGTAAAAATCATTTTTTCCATATTCATAGATCCGTCTTCACTAATGTGCAAATATAGCCTTTACTACAATAATTTAAAGAGAACCGTAAGTTATAAATGGGATAATTGTCCTTTCTTGCCCAAATCTTTCATCGTACATTCACTTCAAATAACATTTGTTGAACACATACTCCATGCTGAGGAATGAGGACATAAAACTCATAATTTGTAGTTTCTTTGCTCCAGGGACTTACTGGATTACATCTCAATTTTTATTTGGTAATTTCCTTCCAGTAAGCTCATGACAATCTTGTTTTCTAAATCTTAACTGCCTTTTGATGAAAAGGAGAGATAAGGTCTTAATTTCTCTTGTGAAACCTGGAGAAATAAAACAACTTGCATGTTCCTCCACAAGACACTGTAAGGACATTCTCACAATCCTGACTTTTACCCCCCAAACCCTATTTTGCAAACCAGATGCTATTTCTTTGGACATAGCAGGTTGCTTTCAAAATGTATCAGAACTTAACAAAAAGTCACAATGACTAAGTAAGCAGCGCTTCAGAGGACTGTTTGCAATATTAAAATTTGAAGCTGACTTTTATGTGTTGAGTTTATAATTATGCAAAGCATGAAATCTACATTTCGGTTAGAATTAACCCCTGAAAGATCAAAGAAGTGATTTTCTAATGGCAGGATGATGAATGGCTATTTCTGTGATTTTTAATTTGATATCTGATCATTTTTAAAACAATCATTATTTTGGGGCATCGTGATAATAAGAGAGCATTGTTTAACCTGTGAAGATGTAAGTTTGATTAGGAGAGGATTGATTGATGACTAAGAGTCCACGGGGTAACGCGTCATCGTAGTTGTTTCCATGGTGACGAATTGTGATGTCACAAACTCATGAGACTGTGACTCAATGAACCCTTTAGACAGAAGATGTAAAGTAATAGCTTACCAACATGTAGCCATCTTTGCTTTACATGGTATTATTAATTAAAATGAAAACCCGGATATTTCTCTCAGCGAGATTATATAAAGGTATCGTCCGTATGCAGACTTGCCTGAACACGGCCATTCTGGTTTTCAACTGAGATTTTACAAAAAGCAAAAAAAATTCATTAACAGAATTGGACTTAGGATTGCGTATTTGTTAAGAAAGACCTTTTCCTCTCACCTTCTAAAAAGTACACTCATTAATCACAGGTAAATTCAGGCCAATTTTTATAGTATACTTAGTCTTTCATTAGTTAATAGTCTTGTTTTTCACTTTTAAATATTGGCAGTGAATACATACAGAGAAAAGATCTTAGTGCTCTCCTGCTCAGAGATTAAGAAAATAGTTTAAACTTTAAAATTAGGCACTTTCCCTGAGAGTTTTGGTTGGTACACGCTTTAGGCTAGGTTTCTATGACACACACGGCCAAATGATGCAAATGACTTGGCGGTCATCACACCTTCTTGCTGTTTGCACCATCTCCGTGGTAGCAAACATCCAGGCTGCTGGAAGCGCACACGTGGCTCTATGAGTCAATTATTTCATGTACCCGGGAACTCGCAAACCTTCCTCTGACTCTTTAATATCAATCTAGACAATTCCTCTGCTTCCAAACCTCTTCAAGGATCTCAGAGAGCAGCTTTTACTTTGGAGTCCCAAGAGAGACCATTCAAAAAATGAACCTTGTTTTTCACCAAGAAATTAGAAATCTAATGCCAACAGTGGGCACAAAGGCTTCACCTAATGGAAAAGGCATCAGGGACACTGAGTTCTAGACTATTCTACCAAGTTATGATCTTTAAGTCTGGTACTTGTTTTTCTCATGTAAGTGAGAATATACCTCAACTGTATCATGGAATTGTTGTGAGAATTCGAAATAAAACATATGTAAAGCTCCTAGTTTAAGAAGGTCAACATGTCATGTTCTCACTTAAAAGTGGGAGCTAAATTATGTGTACACATAGAGTGGAATAACAGACACTGGGGACTCGGGAGGGTGGGAGGCAGGTGAGGGATGAGAAGTCACATCATAGGCACGATGTGTACACTCTTCAGGTGACAGATACATTAAAAGTCCGGACTTCACCACTATGCAATAGCATATCCGTGTAACAAAACTGCCCTTGGACCCCCTAAATCTACAAAAAAATTTTTAAAAGCTCCTAGTTTAGTGCCTGTTATAAAGTGAGTGTTTCATAAATTATTTCATTTTTTTCATTCATAATATATATCGAAAAGATCTTAATCTGAATGTTTCATGAAAATAAGGATTAATTCATTTTTCTATCTGCGAGGCATACAGGAAATTCTTTCTCCATGGTTTCCATCTCATTCTCTTCTGGGAGAACACCCAGCTGGTACTCACGGTTCCATACAGGAGAGACAGAGCTACCCAGAAAGAGGAGAACACCCGCTTTTCCCCACTCAAACACTGACCCTCCTTTGCATAGACTCAAAGACTGTCGTCCTTCTGCACATTTACCTGAGCCTAGACTCAAAGAATCACCTTCATTATGAGCTAAAGGAAATCAGATCCATTTTTCTCCTGCAACC
>CAUYSK010059979.1:0-32366 GCA_963575035.1 Avahi laniger
AAAAAAAAAAAAAGCAATAGGAAAGAAAAGATAAGTATTGGAAATAAGTTTTTAGTTTGAAAGAACCACCAAATGCTCAACAGAATACATTTTAAAAGATTCATATGTTATTGTAAAATTTCAGAAGACAGGAAATAAAAAAAAATCTTAAAATTGTCAAGTGGACTTCATTAGCACTTCAATGCAGAACCGCAGATCATAAACAAGGAAACAGGAAAAGATATCAGAATGATGTCAGGTTTCTCAACTGTAATCCTAGGTCCCAAAATGTCTTCAATGCCTTCAAAATTCTGAGGAAAACTAATTTTCAGCCTAGGATTCTAAACCCAATCAAACAATCATGATGGTAAAACAATCATTTTCACATAAGATTGAATAATTTACTTTCCGAGCTACTTTAAATCAAGAAATAAGAATATATATAATCCAAGAAATAGGAGACCAACAAAAAAGAGAGAGCAATCAGTTTAGAACAGAATGGGTTAACGGAGGAAGGGTTTCTCAGGTACAGATGTGAGGAAAGCAAAGAGTTTCTGTGCTAACTAGAGCAGAGCTTTATTTTGCAAGATGAGAGAGAGAGAGAAAAAATGAGACAGAGAAGGAGGGGGAAGAGGAAGAAGAGGGGGAAGAGGAAGAAGAGGGGGAAGGAGGAAGATTAAAAAGAGAGGAGGAGGAGCAGGGAGAGAGGAGGGGAGAGAAGTTGAGGTTATCCACAAAGAAGTTATGATAATTATCAACCATGGAATCTATGCAAAGGAAGGACAGAAGTGAAGACCGTAAGTTGTCATAGAAAGCAAATTGAAAAATTCTGTGTCTCAAATCCTCAACTCTCTCTCCTAAATTCTAAAATGACTCTCATCACTCTATTTGCATGTTTACCTGAATACTACACAGGTATCTTAACCAGCATTTTCAAAAGGAAACCATCATTGTCCCCAAACATTCTTCTCCTTGTGAAATTCCTCTTGCAATCAATGGCTAACAATCCAGAGCCAGGAAGTTACAATGTTTGTCTGCTTGTCCTCCAACTAAAACACACTAAATATTTACAAAGTACATTATTTCCTCTTTATCTTTCCAGATATTGCCTTAGTTAAGGTTCTCATCAATCTTTACTGATCTCCTATAATAGCCTCCGATCTTTTGCCCTACTCCTAATTTCTCACTCCTTTAACATAGCCTCTACATTGATTTTATTATTCCCCGACAAAAAAACATTTAATAGTCTCTTTGTTCTAATAGAATAATGTTCATCATAACTAGTAAAATATTTAAACAGAATTTCAATCTATCTTTGAAGCTTCACTTCCTATTGTTCCAATCCCTATAAATTATTTGACATTATCTAATGTACTCTTTCTCAGATCCATGTCTACCTAAAATACCCCAAAAGTGAGTAAGGATGGGAAATGATTCAGAAAATAATTCACTTATTCTTAGGTATAAAGGGACAATTCTTATCATTCATGTATTAAATCATTAAATTCATGGCTATTTGACCAATGTCACCCTACATATTTCTCACAACAGCTCTAGATTTGGGGATTATTACTGTCACTTCACAGATAAAGATAATTATTCTTATAAAAGTTAATCGATTTAATCAAGATAATAAAGCAGTGTACGATATAGGGATCATGTTAACCAAAATTCCGTGTAAATTAAAAGCCCATTTTTCACAGATGGCATGATCCTTATATAGAAAATCCTAGAAAATCCAATAATAAATAGTTCAGCAAAGTTACAAGATATCCCAATATAAAAAAATCATTTGTTCATACACTATCAATGAATGATCTGAAAATAAAATTAAGAAAACAATTCTATTTACTAGAGCATCAAAAAATAAAATATTTAGGAATATTAACAGAAAAAGTACAAGACTTGTACACTGAAAACTAAGAGAACATTATGGAAATAAATTAAGACTTACGTGAATGAAAAGACATTCTATGTTGATGAAAAAACATTATTAAGATAATAATGCTCCTCGAATTTAGCTGCAAATTCAGTGCAATCTCTATCAAAATCCCAGCTGCCTTTTTTGCAGAAATTGGTAAAGTGATACTAAAAGACATATGGAAATCCAAAGAACTAAGAATAGCCAAAACGATTTTGAAAAAAAACAAAATTATAAAATTCACACATTAAGATTTCAAAACTTACTACAGAGTTACTATAATCAAGGCTATGATTACTATAATCAAGGCTGATCAGTAGATCAATGGGTTGCATATTCAGAAATAAATCCTCACATTTATGGTCAATTGATTTTCAACAAAAGTGCT
Source organism: Avahi laniger (assembly GCA_963575035.1). NCBI lineage: Eukaryota > Metazoa > Chordata > Mammalia > Primates > Indriidae > Avahi > Avahi laniger. Next base: position 2,289 of record CAUYSK010059979.1, read on the forward strand.
AAGACAACTTAATGGGGAAAAAAGAGTCTTCTTAATAATTGGTGCTTGAAGATTGTCCACATGCAAAAAAGAATGAATAATCCTTACCTCACATCATGTACAAAAGTTAAGTCAAAATAGGTCAAAGACCTAAATGTAAGAACTAAAACTATAAAACACTTAGAAGAAAACATAGGTGTAAATCTTCATGGCCTTGGATTAGGCAGTATTTTCTTAAACACGTCACCAAAAGTACAAGCAACAAAAGAAAAATAAATTGGATTTCATCAAAATTAAAAACTTTTGTTCTCCAAAGGATACTATGAAGGAAGTAAAAAGACAACCCACAGAATTGGAGACAATATTTGTAGATCAAATATCTAGTTTGGGACACAAATTCAAAATATGTAAAGAACTCTTACAACTCAGTAATAAAAAGACAGATAACCCAATTTGAAGCTGAGTGAAGAATTTTAATAAACATTTTTCCAAACAAGATTTACAAATGGCCAATAAGTGCATTAAACATCAACATCATCAGTTATTAGGGAAATGCAAATCAAAACCATAATGAGATATAATTTTATACTTGCTAGGATGGCTGTAATAAAAAAATAAAGTAGAGAATAATAGGAGTCCATACGGATGTGTAGAAATTGAAACCCTTCACATTTTACATTTTTATGTTGTTGATTTACATTGCTGATGGGAATGTAAAATGATGTGGCTATTTTGAAAAACAGTTTGACAATTCCTCAGAAAGTCAAACATAGGATTACCATATGACCCGGCAATTCCACTCCTCATTATACATCCAACAGAGTCAAAAACATAAAACCACACAAAAACTTGTATATGATATTCATAACATTATTCATAATGGCCAAAAGATGAACACAACCCCAATGCCCATCAGTGATGAACGGATACACAAAATGTTGTGCATCCCTATCATTGAATATTATTTGCTAATTGAAATGAAGTACTGATAATACTACAGCATGGATGATTCTTGAAAACATTATGCTAAGTGGAAAAAGCTAGACACAAAAGGCCATGTCTTATATGACCCCACTTATATGAAATGTCCAAAATAGTAAATCCATAGAGACAAAGCATAGATTAGTGATTGCCAAAGGCTTGCAGTGGGAGGTAAGGAATAGTGAGTGATTTATAAGAGGTTTCTTTTGGGGGTGATAAAAAATGTACTATAACTACATAATGGTAATGATTGCATAACTTTATGAATATAATAAAAATCAGCAAATTGCATAATTTGATAGAGTGAATTTTATGGTATGTGAATTATACCTCAATTCTTTTAAATGGTCATTTGGTTCAAGGTATGACGATTCTACCAATGAGCTAAGAGTTTAAGACCAAAAACTAGAACTTTGTTAGAGATTCCTAAGGGGGCATGAATCTGGGAAATAAAATAGTTTTTAGCATCTGAATCTAATCAAAACAAACAAAAAATTTGCCTCTGCTTTCAGGGTTCAAAAGCACACCAAGCAGAGGAAGCATCCCTGAGAAAGTGGAGCACTGGGAAATAGGACAGTTGTTCCGCGTGCTTGGAGTGTCAGATGCACGTGGGGGAGTGACAGGTAATGCTTGGGAAAACACAGACACGGGCCTTTTATGATAGGATGAAAGGAAACCAGACTTTTTAATATAGGCCAAGTAGTTCTAAAGCTAGCATTACTTAAGAATCACCTGAGAACCTTGCAAAGTATTCCACTTTCCTGAGTACTGTCACGTCAGACCTGCTGATTCTATACATCTCACAGGGGCCAGGAATCTGCATTTAAAACCCCCCCAGGAGAGTCTAATGCATAGCCAGATTCCACAAATAATCTGGAGGGAACAGCTGCTATGAGTGTCCTGATAGTAATGAGGAGGTTCTGAGCTTAAGCAGGTACAATGAAGGTGTAAAGGAAAGATTTGAAGGACATTAGAGGAGCCTAGTACAACTCATTCCTCAAACTCATTCTTTCAACATATTTTTGTGAAGTAAGTACCTGCTCCGAATGAAGCATTGGGTCTAAAATGGCAAAACAAATCCTAAGAGAGTTTTAAACTATTTGACGAAATACAGCATTAGGAAAGAGGAAGAATTTAAGTGATAATGTTAAGCTTTCTAGCAAGACTTGCTGGATAAGTGGTTGATATTGGCACCATTCATTAGAATAGGGAGTATAATGATAGTATCAGCAAACATTTACGTGCCAGATACAGACTTTACGCATACCCACTGATATGAATGAGTTCCTCATGGCATCGTCATCCCCATATTAGAGACGTGGAAACTGCGGCACGAGGAGGGAAGCCCATTGCCTCATGTGCTATAGCTGGGGAGTTGAAGCTGGATTCAAACCAACTAACCTGGCTCTAGAGAGAGTCTCCAGTGACGTCAATGCTCTACACAGCCAAAATCCCATTTTTATTACATTACCCTACCTCTGACTCCCATCCTCAATATTTATTATGGAGCAGACATTCTTCACTCGGGGTCTACAGATGAGTTTCAGGAGGTCCATAAATCTTGAAATGGTGTGGAAATTTTATAGGTGTGTGCTTAGTTGCATTCTTTTTGGAAAAAGAACCCGTATCTTCAGTAAAACAAGTCTATGACCAGAAAACATTTAAAAATCTCTTTTTTGGCAACCATTTGACCCATTTTATCACATGTATGATGAAATTTGTAAGAGAAAGCTTCCTGTGCATGAGCGTGATCATGATGCTTTAGACTGGAAGCCTCAGCTCTCTCAGGAACACGCGCTGAGTGGCAATCAGTCAGAAGCCTTTCTGCACACTGCTTCCAGCCTCAATGCTCCAGTTGAGGCCTCCCAATACAGGGAAAAGCATGGGTCTGTTTCTTTGCCACATTATTAAATTTTTGCTTATCTCTAAACAAATTATTACTAAAATTTCATGAATTTATTAATGTTCCTGAAAGTGACTTTTCTGACCCCCTTGATTCACATCTCCCACACTCACTTTGCTCTCCAGCCAAGTGTATCTGACCGCAGTTTCCACCGCCTTCAAAGAGAGATCTCCCCTTGAACGAGCCTTACAGGCTGAGGGGGGCCATGTTAGTTGGTCTTTGAGTATTTCTGTGATGTCTGCTCTTCCCAGGAGAGGAGTGTTTCTGCTAATAGTAGCCTCGTCTTCCAAGACAAAGTTCTAATTTCAGAACACTGCTCAGTTAGGTTTAATTTTTAAAGAGAATTTCTTAGTAGTTATTCAAAGGTAATATATAGTATTGTTGCATATCTTGGGAGTTGGGGGAAGAAAGAAACATTTTAAAGGCAGCCCTAGTACTTAGAGCAAGTTTTTAAAAAATGTGGTTCACTGGCACTATAATCACCAAGGATGCTTGTTCAAAATTGCAGATTTCTGGGCTCCATACAAACGTTCTGAACTGAACTCCACATTGTTACCAAGCTGTCCAGATGATTCTTATGCAATCTGAAGGTAGCTTAGATGGCTGAGAATATCCGAAGCTAGATTTTATGGTGAAGTAATGAATGAAACTGTGGAATGCTATATCAGATTTCTAGAGATTGTTCAGCCAAACTTCTAGTTCCTATGCAATCTCAGAGGCAGAGGGATTGATGCAGACTAGAGGCAGGCACTGGGGTGGTCTCCTGTTGCCACATGGCTTTCAGAGTCACTGACTAAATCCCACCTTGAAGCCAACGCTGCGGGTTGGAGAGCTCCGGCTTACACTTTCTCACACTCCTGACTTCCTTGCAGCAGGTTTAGCGGTATACGCTTTTCAAACCAAGGGGCTCTATTGGGGCAAACATATTTCAGGAGCTTATGAGAAAAAAGGTTTCTGGGGCATAGAGATGAAAAAAAGAATTGTTTTTAAATCCTTCTTCTTGTACCATTTCACTCCCAGCTATTTACCCTGGACTGAATTCAAAAATGAAAGTGGGAAAGAAAGACACAGCTTCCAAAAACTCAACAATTTGGGTAGTTAAATAATGTGGAAATGCCTTCCCCTACTTTCTTTCCCCAACTGCCAAATCCTACTTTGATCTCCTTAGTTTTCAGTCAATTCCTCAAATGCTCTTCTAACTCAATCTTTTCGGTTCTCTGACTCTCTCAAAGGCTTAACCTCCAGCTAACCCCTAGATGCCCTCGTATCTCACTCAACCCCAGAACCACCCACGATCTCCATTTTAATGACTCATCCCAACATGCCCAATCTCCCACAGCGCCACCCTTCAGGCTCTGCTCATCTTTTCCAGTGAACAGCAGGTTTGGAGTCCTCCTTTGTTCTCTAGTCTCCTGCAGCAATTAAGGAGGGAACTAAAGGGCCATTTTGTGAGTGGAATAGTGCTGGTCACGGCCAAGCCATCCTGAAGAGAGCACTTATTTTCTCTAATTTGTTTCGATAGATCTGCCATAGAGCTGCACATGTCGCAGTCACAACCTTCTTAATCGTAACCAAAGTTAACTCTAATTCTGAAAATAGCTAAATTCTGCTGTGTGTTCACCATGCAGCTGGCCCTGTGTTAAGTGCAATCAATGCAGTATGCCACGTAATCGCCTCAATCCAGTGAGTTGGAACTCCGTTTTTATCCCCATGTTAGAGACAAGAAAACTGAGCCTTAGAAGGGTTAAGTTACTCAGTTAAAATGTCATACAGATATTAATTTAAGAAGTAGCTGAGATTCAAGTTCAGGACTGTTTGATTCCATAGTGCAAACTGTTTAACAGGATTAGGTTAATTTTTGTATCAGATAGCATGGTTTTGCCAGCAAATAACAAAATACCTTAGACAAGATGGGGTAACTGTTTCACGTAACAAGAAAATTGGAGTTACATGTTTCCAGGATTAGTGAAATTGTGAGCTCTCTAGGCCTGACATGGTAGCTCATGTCTGTAGTTCCAGCTATTTGGGAACCTGAGGAGGGAGGATCGCTTGAGCCCAGGAGTGTGAGCTATGATCGTGCCACTACACTCCAGCCCGGGCAACAGAGTGAGACCCTATCTCAACATAAATAAACTTATAAATAAATAATATCAATGTCAGGGCTCTGGATCATATTCTCTGATATGTTCTTGCCTTTATCCTCAGGATTCTAAGATGACTACCATCTTGCCAAACACCATTTCTTCATATGAAAACATTCAAAGGCAGGAGTGTCTTTCCCTACATGTGTCTATGTTTATTACAATGGAAAGAAAAATATTTCCCAGAATTCCCCAACAGACAGTCCTTCTAAGTCATGGGTGAGACCTGGTCACATGTTCCACCCTCCCTTAATCGACTATTTGCAAAGCGGGGTAGGATTATCTTGCTTCGTCTAGTCTAACAATGATTCAGCCCATACAGCCTGAGAAAAAGCCAACCTATGCCGGGCACATTGCTACCCACTCAAATTCCCAACAAAACCAGTCTGTTAACAGAGATTGAGGGAGCAAATGGCAGTTGTATAGATAACCAATGGTGTCTCTCACATACTCTGTATTTTAATTTTGTCCCTTAACTCTCCTGGATTCTCCAGATTTCCTTTCACTTATCCAGAGTGCTGAATTTCCAGTCCAGGATGAAAATGGACTATACTATACTACTGTTACCAATGAGAAAAAATTCTAAGTATTAAAATTTTAGAAAATTTTAATCGGGTGGAAAATATGTGAGTCAAAAGATAAATATAGGCCGGGCATGGTGGCTCACACCTGTAATTCTAGCACTCTGGGAGGCCGAAGCAGGAGGATTGCTTGAGCTCAGGAGTTCGAGACCAGCCTGAGCAAGAGCGAGACCCCATCTCTACTATAAATAGAAAGAAATTAGCCAAACAACTAAAAATAGAAAAAATTAGCGTGCCTGTAGTCCCAGCTACCCCGGAGGCCGAGACAGGAGTATCACTTGAGCCCAGGAGTTTGAGGTTGCCGTGAGCTAGGCTGACACCATGGAACTCTAGCCCAGGCAAGAGAGTGAGACTCTGTCTCAAAAAAAAAAAAAAATAAAGATAAATATAACTGTTACTCTCAAATAACTATAAGGCTAAAAAAGTCAAATTATCTTTCAATTTATGATATTTATTTTTACTTTATCTCACATAATCCTCTTCCATTGCTACTTATGGATGTTTCAAAGATCTTCTATTTTCTATTATAAACTTCATTCTCAAAATTTCTTCACAGCCTACCTTAGTTTTATGTGACAACAGTTATTTACGGATGAACGAGGTTATAATTTTTTCTGTTATTTTCTAAACTGTTCAAATACTTTCAAAAAACAATGTTATTTTTTCTGTCATTTTTCATATTGGTCAAATACTGCCACAAAATATAAAGTTACCTGAATAATTGGGAGTTTATATAATTGGGTGATTCATCGCATTGAGACATTCTGATTCTAAATGTTGGGTAACTGGGACCTTCTAAGTAAGGAGGATATTTTATTTACGTGTAATTTCTCCCCCTCCCCCTCCTTAGTGTAAAAAGTCTCTTTGCCCCATTGGAGCCATTTGGGAATAGAGAAGTTTCTTTCATCTTTCCTCTCTCACAACCCTTTTTATTCATGGTCATCCGCTCCTTATCGCTGCAGAAGGTTTTCTGCTGCCCCAAACCAATAAGAACAGGGATGAGAGAAGCAAGTGGGCAGCTGGTGCGAGCAGCAGTGAAGGAAGAGTAGCAATTATAGATGGTCTGGGAGTTCCAGAAAGGCTATGGCAGAGAATTTTCACCTAAGGGTAGATGAAACCGGGTGGCATGGACTCGGTGCTCCCTTGCTCTTGACTGTAGACCCTCCTCTCACCAACTGTGGATAACTCACCTCCAAATGATGCTCTTGACCACTTCTGACCACTACTACCCCCAATTCAATGTTCCTAGGTAGTCCATTACTAAACCCTGCAGGGTAAACAACTTTGTTTTCTGAAAAATTCATCGCAAGAAAAATAAAACTGTGTATGAGATTCCATTGCTTGCATCTCTTTTAGTTGCAAGTAACTGAAACTCCTCTTTTGAATATGTGTCAAGCAATAAGGCTCAGATAACCAAAAATGTTTCCCAGATTCTGACTCACCATCCATTGTCTCTACTTTTCTCTGCATACAAGCCTGATTACCCCATATTGATAATGAACTTGGTAAGAAACTTCACAGCTTTACCAGCAGAGGCAGAATTGCCTCTACTTTCTCCAGTTCCAATTTCAAAAGTCCCCTGGCCCAGTATGAGTCATGGGTCCACTCTTTCACCAGAAAAAAATAATCCAGGGGAAGGGGGATATGTGGGGTGTGCAAGATCTCAGCAGCTGCCATTTCCTTCCTGAAGAGGAACAGGAGAAGGAGTCTTTCTTAGTGGGTGAGGTGCCGAAAAAATAAAGTATTAGTTGTGCACTACAAGCTTGTGTTTGGGAGACAATGGGGAAAGGGTTCTATTCAGCAATCATTTCTTTAACCTGGGGGAATTTCAGGGCTTTAAAATATATAAATACAAATAAATAGATGTCAGATTACATAAGCAGTAAGTGGTAACAAATCTAATATAGGGAAGCAAAAATAACAAATGTAAAGTTAAAGCAATAAAATCAGTACTTAGAAGGCTATTCTTTTAATCTCAGCATAGACATGTCATGTTTTAATTAAACTTGTGACATTTACTGCAAATGAACTTTGAATGCCTATAGAATGTCAACAGTAAATTAAATAAATATATGTACATAGCTGTATTTAGATTCATTGCATTTACTTGCATTTAGATGACTGTAGCTACATTTGAAATAACCTTCCAGGATTTGGGATATGGACACACACTCAAAAATTTATCATTATAAATTTGTAGAATTTACTTTTGCAAGCACTGAAACCCTACTCAAAGTAACTTAAACAAAAAGGAATTTTGTTTGTTTTTATCATAAATAGCAGTAAGTCCTGAAGGTAGTGGCAGCTCCACCCTGCAGTGGTTTGAATTTCCCCCACTGGCTTGGACTCTGGTTGATAAAGAAATACATTTCCCTCCCTCTGCCACTCCCATGCTACGTGTATAAAAATTACATCTGTATCTTTCCCATGTGTTTAATAAGTTTACGTAGGCATAGCTAAAATTTTACATATCTTTACACTGAAAATGAAAGAGAAAATGTTATTTATTTTTGTAGTAATAGGTCAAACATTATTGGCTAAAGTTCTTAGTAACTGAAAACAGTATCAAATATAGTGGTTTAAGCAGAAGGGATTTATTAGAGAGTATTAAGTAGCATACTGAATTTTTGGCAAGGCCACAGACACAGATTTGTGTTACCACGCAGTTCAAAATGAAAGTAGCCAGGAGAGAGGCTCATCTACATCACAGTTTACCCTACAGAAAATCTGCTGGTACTACACAACTGGGCAGCCAGGACACCGAGACTTGACACTTGAAGCTACACCAAAGCAGCCCCAGAAGAGCCAAATGTCTCCATCACTATGCTTTCAAGAAGGGCTGACCTTACCACATACAGCTGTGTCTCACCTTGCTCCTCATGTCGGCCTGGGAGAACCTGGGCCACTTCTAGGCTCTGAGCTTCATGGGAACCTGGAAACACAGTTTCCACCTTTGCTGTCATAGAATTGCACAGAGAAATGCTAAAAGAAAGAATAGATCTTGAACAAGCCAACCCAAATTATTTGTTTTATATTCTATGCAATTTGTTGACAATTTTTTCTTTTCATTTACCAATCTATTTTTCTAAATCAGAAAATATGGATATCTATGTGATAGTTAATTGTACGTGTCCACTTGACTAGGTTATAGTATTCAGTTATTTAATCAAACACTATCAAGATGTTGTTGTAGAAGGTGTTTTGTAGATATTGTTAACATCTACAATCAGTTGGCTTTATGTAAAGGCAGTGACCCTCAATAATGTGGGTCAGATGCATCCAATCAGTTGAAGACCTTACAGCAAAAATAATAAATATCTGTCATAATAAATGAACTCCAACATCTCATGTGCATAACACAAAAATGCTTATTTCTTGATCATGTAAATCTACATGGGTCTGGCTGTCCTCCTCCATATTGTAACTACACTATCTGGGACACATGTCCTCCAAGGCCTACAGGGCAGGGGAAGAGAAGAATGGGAAAAGTCTCATTTCTCCAAACTGCTTCCAAACACCCTATTGCTTACATTCATTGGCCAGAGGTAGTAAGGTGGCCCCAACCTAATCATAAAAGAATTTCCAAAATGTAGAAGAGAATATGAATATTTGAAGGCACTAACACACTCTGCCACACAAACTTCCATTACTGAAAGATGTTTAACTAAACCATGTTAAATATGTGTGTTTTTTTTTTAATTTGTTAAAAGGAACTAAGGAAGGAAGGAAGGAAAGGCGGGAGGAAGGGAGGGAAGAAGGAAGACTCTTCATAGTCTAATGTTTTATTCCTATAGAATATATTCTTAAATGGAATAATGGAACAAACTATATCCACAGTTTGAATTTAATAGCTACTTGAAAAGTAATTAATGAAGATGTGTAGCAATTGCATTCCTACCAACAGTAGAAAAGCGCTTGTTTTTGCAAACCCTCATCATCACTGGATGTTACGAATATTTTTAAATGTTTACATTCCGATAGCAATATTTTCAAGTTACAAATTTTCCTATTAGTTAGGTTTAACATTTCCTCAAATATTTATTATTTGTATTTCCCCTTCTGGAATCATCTGTACATACAATTTGCTCATTTCTATATTTGATGGTATGACTTTTTCTTATTTTTTGACAATAATTTTATTTATTCTACAGGAATTTACCTTCTGCCTATATTTTGTTGCAAATGTATTCTTGCTGCCATGGTCTTTATTTTGTTTATTTCACCTCTTGCAATCCAAATTTTATTTTTATCTTCTCAAATCTATTGAATTATTCCTTTATGATATATTCTGTCTTATTTAGGAAATGCAATCAAAACCAAAGTTATAAAAAATTCTCCCATACTTTCTTCAAATATTAGGTTGATGCAAAAGTAATTGTGGTTTTAGCATTATTTAAATTTGTCATTTGATATTGGTATACATTCTTAATAAATGTAGTTATATATCATTTTAATGCACATTTCTCACTTTACTTTTTTTGCTAATGACTTATTACTTGCTGTTTATTTTATATTTATTTTAGACTATGGAAATTATGTTAGACAAAAGCAAATTTGAGTGATTTACTTATTCGAGTTCAAAATGGGTCATAAAGCAGAGGAGACAACTTGCAACTTGGCCCAGGAACTACTAACGAACGTACAATGCAGTGGTGGTTCAAGAAGTTTTGCAAAGCAGAAGAGAACCTTGAAGATGAGGAGCACAGTGGCCAGCCATCAGAAGTTGACAACAACCAATTGAGGGTAATCATGGAAGCTGATCCTCTTACAACTACACCAGGAGTTGCTGAAGACCTCAACATCAACCATTCTACAGTCGTTTGGCATTTGAGGCAACTGGAAAGGTGAAAAAGCTCGATAAGTGGATGCCTTATGAGGTGATTGAAAATCAAAAAAATCGTCATTTTGAAGTGTCATCTTCTCTTCTTGTACACGACAATGAACCATTTCCCTATTGGATCGTGACGTGCAATGAAAAGTGGATTTTATACCATAACTGGTGACAACCAGCTCAGTGGTTGGACTGAGAAGAATCTCCAAAGCACTTCCCAAAGCCAAACTTCGACCAAAAAAAGTCATGATCACCGTTTGGTGATCTGCTGCCAGTCTCATCCACTGTAGCTTTCTGAATCCCAGCCAAACCATTACATCTGAGAAGTATGTTCAGCAAATCGATGAGATGCACCAAAAACTGCAACACCCGCAGCCAGCATTGGTCAACAGAAAGGCCTCAACTTTTCTCCACAACACCGACCGCACGTCACACAACCAACGCTTCAAAAGTTGAATGAATTGGGCTACGAAGTTTTGTCTCATCTGCCATGTTCACCTGACCTCTCGCCAACTGATTGACTACCATGTCTTAGGGCATCTGGATAACTTTTTGCAGGGAAAACACTTCCACAACCAGCAACAAATGCTTTCCAAGAGTTTGTCCAATTCTGAAGCACAGATTGTTACGCTACAGGAGTAAACAAACTTATTTCTCGTGGGCAAAAATGTGTCGATTGTATGTTCCTATTTTGATTAATAAGATGTATTTGAGCTTAGTTATAATGATTTAAAATTCACAGTCAGAAACCACAATTACTTTTGAACCAACCTAATACATTGTATCTTATTTTTCTAATTAAGTTTTTCATTCACCTGGAATTTACTTTTATATCAAACTTTATTTTCTTCCCAATGAATGGTCAAATAGTCAAAAACATTTATCAAAGAAACTGTTCTTTACAGTATGGAATAAAATATCTAACATATATCTAATTCCTATATATATTCAAGCTTATTTTGAGCCCCCTGTTTAATTCTGTTGCTCTACTTGCTTATTACTCTTTTTAATCAGTACATTTATTGACAATTTTAATATCTAGGATAGGAAAAAAATCCCCTTCTATTACATATATTTTTCAATATTTTCCTAGCTATGTTATACATGATTCTTTAGTATAGTATTGAATGTTCACATTTATCTCCAGTTTCTCTTGCCTTTTTACCCCTCTGCTCTATATGTTGGGATCCTGACATCTATAGATTACTTCACCCTGAATCTCTTGCCTCTTGTTTCTATTTGGATTTGGCCAATGAAAGGCACTAACAGGAGATTAAAGGGCAGACGTGGCATTTGTTCCCTCAGCCCCTTCCCACCAGGACTACCAGTCCTTCCTGGCTTCTTTCCTATAGGCCACAGCTCTCCAGTGGTCTTGCTCTCTATCTGTGGTTGAAACTCTCTGGTTGCAACTCCCTACCCTTTCCCGTTTAGGCCTAGGGATGGTATTGTGAGTCCTAGGGTGCTTCGCCATCTTCTGTGGGTCCCTCTTTACCCAAAACAATCTCTTCATTAAAGTTTTAACATGCCATCTGTTTTCTGCCAGGAAGCTAATGATATTCAAGGAACTGTAGAATTGAACCCTAGAGATAGCATTTGAATTATTTTTGGAACCATGTCGAATGCATATAATAATTTGAGAAGGAATTATGTGTTTGTTAATGCATTTTCCCATATGGAACACAATACTCTTCATTTTGTCTTTCAATGAATGTTTTCTTCTTTAAGAAGTATTATTTTTACATTCTTGTTAGTTTATTCCTAGGAAGTTTATGATTAATGTTGCTATTAATATTAGAATAATTTTTTTCATTTCCATTCTAATGGGTTTTTGTTACTATAAAGGAAAGTGATTAAATTATATATTTATCATGTATCCAGGCAACTTACTGTATTCTCTTATTAATTATAATAGTTTTTTCCTATCTCATTAGATTTTCTAGGTATACAAACAAATCATATGAAAATCATAATTTTATTTCTTATTTTCAAATATCGATACCATTTGCTTACTCTCCTGTTATGTCACATGACCTAGAAATGCAAAATAAAATTGAAAAGTTACTTATAGGAAGCATTCCTCTCTTGCATTAATATTTGATTTTAGCAACAATGACTAGTATTTCATCGTGCCTTAGGATTTCTCTTCTTTTTTTCTAGAAAACAATTTTTACTGTTTTTATTCACAATTTATTTTTTTACTTAAAATCAGTTATTTTAGTTAAATTACTTATCAGAATCTGGTGATACTGAGTTTTTTCTTGATAATTTAATATTGTAAATTGTATAGCAAGATTATAATTTTGACACGTTCTTGCATTTCCGGAATAAACTCTTTGGCCTCAAGATACTATTATTTTAAAGCACTGCTGAATTCTACTTGTTAAAATTATAATTAGGATATTTCAGTCTATATTCACAGTGACCTAGATTAAATTTGGTACTATCCTTTCAAGCTTCCAATCTCTTCACATTTATTGTGAAAGTGATATGTTTGCTCTCATTCCCATCTAATTTTATATTAACGTTTTTATTATACTCTTTCCTTTTCTTATTTCTTACTTTCGCTGGCTTGAACAAGTTAATTTTGTGTTCTGTTTATTTCGTTTTGTATTTTAATTGCCTTCCACCAGCACGTTGGAAATAGTAATGTGTCTCTAATTGCCAAGTTCAGTGGCTTGTATTTTTAACTGTCATATTAAAATCCATATTTTTCTTTTATTTTATTAAAATTAATGGTACTTTGATCATTCTCCACAATGATAGGATCTCAATAATATTTTACTTTTCCACTCCCTAGCATCATTTCCTTATCCTAGACTTTTCCAAAATACTTTAGAAATGTAATTCCATATTTCAATTTTCCTTAGAGTGTACCTCTTCTTTTCTTAGTGTACTTATTTAACACTTATAATTTTTAATCACTTTATCTTCATTCACATAGGGTTACCTATGTCTTTTACTATAATAGATTCAGTAAAATTTACAATTATTTATGCAAAATTATTTTATTAAGTAATTTTGAATGGAAGCGTGAGTAGAATACTTTGAGTTCCCACATACCCCTCCAAATTTCCTTCTTGTGTCATATGAATGAGACCTTTTCACAGAGTAGGATTTTTATACCATACTGTTTTCTCCCTTACAAGTTTATAAACAGTATACTACTGGCTTCTAATGTGGCATATAAGAAGTCAACATCAAACTTACTCCTTTTCTGTTATATGTGAACTTTTCCATTTGTCTGAAAACATGGAAGTTTTTTTCCTCTATCCACAGAGGCCAGAAATCTCACAAAGCTATATATATATGGATTTTTTTCATCACTTCTGTCTGCCTGGCATTTGGTGAGCCCTTTGTTCTTTTTTCAGACCAGGAAGCTAAAGATTATTGCTTTGGTTATTGATTCTATCTCCATCTGCTCTTTTTGTCTTTCTAGGATGCTGATTATTTGTATATTATTTCTCCTGGACTGTCCTCCACATCTCTTATCTTTTCATTTATGATTTACATTTCTTAGTATGTCTCCTTTGTGTTGAAAGATAGTTCCTCCATTTAACCTTCTGATCACAAACTCAGATTTTAGTAGTATTGATTCTGTTTTTCAATTTTCGTGGTGCAGCCACCCCAGTTGGAGTCACCTGCTTCAGATTTTCAGCTTTGCCTCCTTCCTGAGCTGCCTTTGCCTGCTCCTGTTAGAAAGCAAAAGTCTCCTCAGCACGTGCTTTCACCCCAGTTCTTCAGCAGTGGTCAATTGTCAGTCAGTGAAAGATGTAAGTTTCTTCCACCAGCGGATGGGAGAGCTGAGTTATCACCTTTCTGCTGAGGCTTAGCCAGGAGGCTTCTCCAGTGTAGAGAACCAACCTTTCATAGCTATATGGAAAAGGAGTAATTCCACCCTATCTGGTCATTTCTTTCAGAAAATTGTCAGCGGAAAAAGTATTTCTTTCAGGGATGTGCATAGCAAGAGGACAGATCAGTTCTGACTGCATTAGCTGAGGTGCTCCACCTGAATTAGCCATGAGTCAGAGGTTCTCACCATGGGCTTTGCCAAAGAGGCAGTGCCACATTGAAATGACTGGGTCCTCAGTCATCTCAGCATTGAAAACTGTGGTGCCCTGAACTTGCATCTTCTCATCAATGAATCTGGTCTCAGATATAAGATACAGCATCTCATCCAGATTTTTCCTTTCTAGAGCAGACTTAGGCTAGTAGTTCAGGGCCCCAGTAGAAGGAGGGTCATGAGGGTATGATCAGGCCATTTTCACATATTAATGTTAATATTTATTATGTTTGGTAGGGATTATTTCTCACTGAAAAAAAATATTCTTGTTGTACAAAGTTCAAACATTTGGGAAATACAAAATGTGCTAACAGAACATTGCTATAATCCCACATTCCCTTCTACCCCAGCCCACCCAAGCCCCAAATCGCCATTAGCAATTTGGTATGATTTTTATTAGGTTTTCTTTCTATGCATGTACTACTATGATAAGCATAAAATTTATGATCAAAATCCCAAATATATAAAAGTGAATTATCTTCATTTACTTAATCAATTCACACCCAACTCTGAAACCTCAGCCTGCCTAATATGAACATTTTATTCTGATCAATTTCCAGATTAAGTATACTGGTTTCCTGACAGATTCAGGTTTATGATTCAGTCACGTGCTAGCTTAATGTCTGTTACCAGGTTTTTCTCTACCTCTGCTTGCTCTGACTTGTGTATTCTTATGGGTTTGCAAGCCTGCTGCCAATAGGGTTTGTAAGAAAGAAGAGATTGTGTTTTAGACTCAGGCCATTATCAGGCAACAGGACTCTGCAGATGTGTCCCTCCTATCTGTCCCCATACTTCCTAGAGCTTCCTCAGCTTTCTGCACAGCTGGAAATGCAAAATATGCCCTGCATGAGGCCTCTTGGAGATTTCCACCACATAGCCTGAGAATCAATGATGTGGGCTGTCTGCTCCTCACTGCTGCTATGGGATTACGATTTTCTCCTCACTCTATGTTTCTGCAAATGCTTATCAAGCTTCCTGGCTCTTCATTTCTGTTACTTCTATACCCTAGGGACAGTTTAGCTTCCTCTACTCCTTTTGAAAGCCAGAGGATATGCTTTCCTATCTCCTCCTCCTTCTTTCTCCACAGCCATACAGCCGTTTCTTCTGTTCTTTCACACCTCGGTGTCCTTGGGTGCGTCAACTAGCTTTTCACTTATAGAATTATACAGATTTTCTTACTCTTAGAGCTTCTAAAACAACATGGGAAAATTTGGTTTTCTTCTCCCCCACTCCTATTGGGGTGTGTGTGTGTGTGTGTGTGTGTGTGTGTGTGTGATAGGAGAGTGGAAGGCAGGAAAAAAACCCACTGAAACACTCCATTGTATCTCAATTTCCCCTCCTTTTTCTGCCAAAATCAGCCACCCTCTTTTCAAGCTTTGCAAACATCTTTCCTTTCACACTAGGAAAAAAGAACAAAACTAACAATTATCGGTAAAAAAAGTCATTGACATCAAAGCCTGCCACAAATTAAAACCTTTACATAGTAATAAAACATACAAACATTTTACTGTTGCTCTCTCAGATGTGCTGAGATTCCTGCACATATTAGCTTTTCCCTTCATCTACATTATACCAAATATTGTACAAAATATACTTGTACTGAAAAATTGTTCATAGTTTGTCTAAAATTCAAATTTACCCAGGCATCTTGTATTTCATTAGGAATATCTGCAACAATTCCTTTCAAAGGGCTAGGCAGCCTCATGACCAGTCTGCCTTCTCAATAATCAGTATGTCACCCTACAGGAGAAAACATCCCCAAATACCAGCCTTTCTTCCCTATAAGACCTCTATTGTCCTCAAAATTCTAGTTTTGTAATTCAGAATTTATTTGTTTTCTAGTACCTTCAAGTAAATTTTTAGAATATATTTTATCTATTACCAAGTTGAGCTCAGGGAGATGGTTGACATGAATTGCCCACCATGTGCAAAAACATAAGTCCTCTTGTTTATTTCTGAACCTGTCCCATACTGTGGTCTACAAGGTGCCAGAGGGTTGCTACCCAGATGATCTCAGGGGTTTTATTTTTGACCAAAATCACCATCCTAGAAACAAAGTAAAATTGTGGGTCCCACCCCAGCCCCTGTGCTGGCCATGAAGCTTTCTAATTGAAAAAGGGAAGGGCACCTCCAAGTACCTACTTTGTGGGGCAGCCAATCTCAGAGGGACGAGTCACCTCTGGACTACTTCAGGCTCCTCAAGTGAGCATTGAAGCTCCTCTCTCTTCTTCCCACAATGGGTTCACTAATAATGAGAATTTGGGGACTCCTCCAGTTTCTGGTAAAGTATGATTTTTTCCAATAAGACTCTGACCTGTTCTAGCTAGATCTAGACTCCAAGCTGCACTCCACATACACACTGATGTCACCATATATCAGTTAAGTAATGTTAGGCATTCATTCACAAAAACAAAGAACATGCTGTTATAAAGCCATGTTCAATTCCAAAGTTGCACCCTGTAAACTTCTAGCTAATGTACACAGAATGGTAACATTTCAAGCCTATGTTTTAACCACAGTTCATTTACAACAAGATCACATTATACCTCCTATGTTGCAATTTGATTTAATATCTTTGTGAGATCTTTTTATGTAAGTACATATAGTCTTATTCCTTTTAATATATGTAGTGTTCAATTACATTAACATGTCATAGTTTCTTTGATGTTATTTTAGAATTTAAAATTAACAAAGCTTTTTGTGTAGTCTTGTGGGAAAACAGTCTTACTACATATATTTAATTTAGTCGAATAATGTAACTGAGAAAAGTGCTGTGTTTTTTAGTCCCCCAAATTAATATCTGGGCATATTTAAGCATTGGCAGCCCAGAGGCAGCTTTATCAGCATTCATCCTGACACTATATCCCAGCCACATTACAAACCTGCACAAGCTGCATGGATCCGGGAGCTTATGGATTGCTCATTATTGCTTTCCTTGTCCCTAATCAGCCCTCTTCACATTCCCTGTGGTAGCTACTCTAAGATGTTATGATTCCTTTTAAGCTTGCTTTCCCAGCGCTCCACCCTAAGTGGTAATATTACCTCATATTCCTCAGGGAGAACAGAAATATTTGAGCAGGATTCTCCTCACCTTACTTTAATGCAACCTCTGACTGACCTAAAACATTCCCATCCTTTCTGCTAATGTCTTGTCTCAGACAAAAATATTTCTCTTTACCATCTGGACTCTAGGAGATGGTTGAATGCCACATGTACACCCAAATAAATGTATTAGGTACCCAGGGGATTAAACCACATGTAAATTTAACAAGAATACTTGACCTAGAAGGTAGGAAATGGAAGGAAACTGCACAATAAGAGTAGAAAGGGAGGAAAATGTACAACATATTAACAGCACTACACCTGAAACACTGAACTTCATTACATGTGTCCAATATGTTTTATTTTTTTATTTCAAAATTTTAATTAAGAGAAATTATTCTTAAGTCAGGGCTTTTGGTGTGCCCATCACCAGAATGGTGTTCACTGTACCCAATAGGTAAGTTTTTAATCACATGCCCCTCTACCCTTTCCCTATCTTGGTTTTCCATGTTCTTTTTATCACTTTGTGCTCATGTGTACCCATGGTTTAGCCCCCACTCTTGGTAAGAACATATGGTGTTTGGTTGTATATTCCTGAGATACTTCACTTAGGATAATGGTCTCCGGTTGCATCCCAGTTGCTGCAAATGACATTATTTCATTCCTTTTTATAGCCGAGTAGTACTCTGTGGTATATACATACCTCAAATTCTCTATCCACTCATGAATTGATGGGCACTAAGGTTGATTCCACATCTTTGCGACTGTGAATTATGTTGCAATAAATTTGAGTGTAGGTATCTTTTTGATAAAATGACTTCATTTTCTTTGGGTAGATACACAGTATTGGGATTATGGGGTCAAATGGTAAGTACATTTATTTCTTTGAGGAATCTTCATACTGTTTTCCTTGGAGGTTGTACTAATTTGCAGTCCCACCAACAGTACATAAGCATTCCTTTCTCTCTGTATTCATGCCCACATCTACTATTTTTTGACTTTTTAATAATAGCCATTCTGATGAGGGTTAGATGGTATCTCATGATAGTTTTAATTTGCATTTCCCTGATGATTAATGATGTTGAGCATTGTCTCATATATTTTTTGGCCATTTGTCTATCTTCTTTCAAAAAATTTCTGTTCATGTCTTTTGCCCACTTTTTGAAGGGGTTGTTTATTGACTTACTTTTTTCTTTTTTTTTTTTTTTTTTGCTGATTTGAGTTCTTTATAAATTCTGTATATTAGACCTTAATCAAATGTATAGTTTGCCAATATTTTCTCCCATTCTATAGGTTGTCTATTCACTCTGTTGATCATTTCCTTTGCTGTACAGAAGGTTTTTACATTAATTAAGTCACGTTTATTTAGCTTTGTTGTTGCTATATCTGCCTTTGTGGTCTTCATCATAAATTCTTTGCCTAAGCCAATGTCTAGTGTTTTTCCTACATTTCTTCTAGAATTTTTATGGTTTCATACCTTACATTTAAGTCTTTTATCCAGGTTGAATTAATTTTTGTATATGGCAAGAGATAGGAGTCCTGTTTCATTCTTCTACATGTAGCTGCTCAATTTCCCAGCACCATTTATTGAATAGAGCTTCCTTTCCTGAGTATATATGGTTATTAGCTTTTTCGAGAGTCAGTTGGTTTCAGCTACATGGTTTCATTTCTGGGTTCTCTATTTGGTTCCATTGGTCTGTGTCTCTACTTTTATACCAGTACCATGCTGTTTTAGTTACTATAGCCTTGTCATATAATTTGAAATTAGGTAATGCGATGCCAAAACAAAAAGATTTGCCCTTTTTGCTAAGGATTGCTTTGGCTATTTGGGCTCTTTTATGGTTCCAAATGAAGCTTAGGATTATTTTTTCTAGATCTCTGAAATATGACTTTGGTATTTTGTTGGGGATTGCATTGAATCTATAAATCACTTTGGGAAGTATGGACATTTTAATGATGTTCATTCTACCAATCCATATGCAAGAGATATTTTTCCATTTGTTTGTGTCATCTGTGATTTCTTTTATCAGTGTTCTGTAGTTCTCCTTATAGAGATCTTTAACTTCCTTGGTTAAGTATATTCCTAGGTATCTCATTTTCTTTGTAGTTATTGTGAATTATATTAATTTTTTTATTTGACTCTCAGCTTGAGGGTTATTAGCATACAGAAATGCTACTGATTTGTGTATATTGATTTTGTAACTGAGACTTTGTTGAATTTATTTATCAATTCCAGGAGTATTTTGGTGGAGTCTTTTTAGGGCTTTCTAGACATAAGATAATATCATCAGCAAACAGGGATAGTTTGACCTCCTCTTTCCTGATATGGATGCCCTTTATTTCT
Source organism: Avahi laniger (assembly GCA_963575035.1). Classification (NCBI taxonomy): domain Eukaryota; kingdom Metazoa; phylum Chordata; class Mammalia; order Primates; family Indriidae; genus Avahi; species Avahi laniger. The sequence continues at coordinate 22,151 of CAUYSK010059979.1, forward strand.
TTTTCTTTCCTTATTGCTCTGGCTAGGACTTCCAATACTATGTTGAATAGCAGTGGTGACAGTGGCCACCCTTGACTTGTTCCAGTTTTTAGGGGGAATGCTTTCAACTTTTCCCTATTCAGTATGATGTTGGCTGTAGGTTTGTCATATATGGTTTTTATAAATTTTGAAGTATATTCCTTCTGTGTGTTCTTTGTTAAGGGTTTTCATCGTGAAGGGATGCCGGATTTTGTCAAATGCTTTTTCTGCATCTATTGAGATGATCATATGGTCTTTTTTTGTTGTTGTTGTTTCTGTTTATATGGTGAATCATGTTTATTGATTTGTATATGTTAAACAATACTTGTATCCCTGAGATGAAACCCACTTGATCATGCTGGATTATCTTTTTGATGTGCTGTTGAATTTGGTTTCCTAGTATTTTGTTAAGGATTTTTTCATCTATGTTCAATGGATATTTGTCTGTAGTTTTTGTTGTTGTGTCCTTTCCTGGATTTGGAATTAGGGTTATACTGGCTTCATAGAATGAGTTAGGGAGGATTCATTCCCTCCTTCTCAATGTTATGAAATAGCTTCCATAGGCTAGGTTCCAGTTCTTCTTTGCAGGTCTGGTAGAATTTGGCTATGAATCCATCTGCTCTGGGGCTTTTTATTTGTGGTGATTTTTTTTTATTACTGCTTCAATCTCTTTGCTAGTTATTGTTCTCTTCAGGATTTCTATTTCTTCCTGATTCAGGGTTGGGACGTTGTGTGTTTCCAGGAATTTGTCCATTTCCTCTATGTTTTCTAGTTTGTTTGTGTAGAGGTTTTCATAGTATTCACAGATAATATTTTGCATATCTGTAGTATTAGTTGTAATGTTTCCTTTCATTTCTGATTGAGGTTATTTGAGTCCTTTCTCTTTCATTTCTGGTTAGTCTGGCTAATGTTCAATTGATTTTTTTTATCTTTGTAAAGAATCAATTTTTTGTTTCATCAATCCTTTGTTTTTTGTTGTTGTTCTTGTTGTTAGTTTTGTTTGTTTTGTTTTTGATTTTTCGTTTCCATTTTGTTTAGTTCTGCTCTTTCTTTTTTTTTCCTGCTAGCTTTGGGTTTTGTTTGTTTGTGTGTGTTTTCTAGTACCTTGAGATATGACATTAGGTTGTTAATTTGTGATCGTTCTGTCTTTTTGATGTAGGCATTTAAGGCTATGAATGTTCCCCTTAGGACTGCTTTTGTTGCATCCCATAGATTTTGAAAGCTTCTGTCCCCTTTATCATTTAGTTTGAGGAAAGTTTTGATTTCCATCTTAATTTCATCATTGACCCAAGGATCATTCAGCTGCAGGTTGTTTAATTTCCATGATATTTGATAGTTTTTGAGTGTTTTTCTTGGAATTGATTTCTAGCTTCCTTCCACTGTGGTCTGAGAAGGTACATGGTATGAATTCCATTTTTTAAATTTGCTGAGACATGTTTTATGGCCTAAGATATGATCAATCTTGGAAAATTTCCTGTGTGCTGATGAGAAAAATATATATTCAGTAGTTTTGGGGTAGAAAGTTCCGTAAATGTCTGTTAGGTCAACTTTTTCTAGAATTTTGTTTAAGTTCAGTATTTATTCATTTTCTGCTTTAATGATTTGTCCAGTTCTGTCAGTGGAGAGTTAAAGTCCCTGGCAATTAAGATGCTATTGTTTGTTTCTTTGCTTAGATCTAGAAGAATTTTCTTTATGAAACCAGGAGCTCTTATGCTAGGTGCATATATATTTAGGATTATTATGTCTTCCTGTTGAATTTTTCCATTTACCATTATATAATAATCATCTTTGCCTTTTTTTATCATTGTTGATTTAAAGTCTATTTTATCTGACATGAGAATGGCTATACATGTTCATTTAGGGGTTCCATTTGCATGGAATATCTTTTGTAGCCCTTAGTCTTCAGTCTGTGTGAGTCCTTGTGATTTAGATGTATTTCTCAGAAACAACAAATATTTGGGTTTTTTTTTAATCCATTCAGCCAATCTATATCTTTTGAATGGGACATTCAGACTGTTCACAATTGAGTGTTCATATTGATATGTAGGATGCTATTCTGTTCATCTTATTGGATCATACCATATTGCTTTGTTTTCCCTGTTGTGCTATTGTTTTCTAACAGCTGTGAGCCATTACTTTTGGATATTTTTATACTGCTAGGGAACTATTGTGCTGTTGTATGCATAATACACTTTTGAGTATTTCCCATAGGGCAGGTCTAGTAGTGACAGATTCCCTTAGTGTTTATTTGTCTGGAAAAATCTTCATTTCTCCATCATTTATGAAACTTAATTTTGCAGGATACAAAATTCTTGGCTGTCAGTTGATCTGTTTAAGAAGTTTTTAAAAATGGGGCCCCAATCCCTTTTGGCTTATAAGGTGTCTGCTGAGATGTCTACTGTTAGCTTTATGAGTTTTCCTTTGTAGACTAGTTGTTACTTTTGTCTGACTGCTGGTAGAATTTTCTCTCTCATTTTGACTTTGCCCAGATTGATGACTATATGTCTTGGGGAAGTTCTATTGGCTATGAATATTCCTGGTGTTCAATGACTATCTTATATCTAGATATATGAATTTGTGGAACTACCAGGGAAGTTCTCCTCAATAATTCCCTCAAATAGGTTTTCCATGCTTTTTGTTTTATATTCTTCTTCCTCTGGGATACCTAGAATTCATATATTGGCTCATTTCACATAGTCTCATGTTTCTTTGAGTCATTGTTCATTCTTCTTTATTCCTTTTTCTGCATCTTTGCCTGACTGGGTTAGTTTGAAAGCCTTTTCTTCAAGTTCTGAGGTTCTTTCTTCTGCTTGGACTAGCCTGTTATTGAAACTTTCTGCTGTATTTCATAATTCCCTAAATGACTCTTTTATTTCTTTAAGCTCTGTTACATCTTTCTTATGTTATCTATCTCTTTAGTGAGTTTTCCATTCATGTCCTAAACCATTTTTTTAATTTGGATTTTTTGTGTTGGTTTTCAACTTTCTCTTCAATTCCATTCATCTTATTTGCCATTCCTATACTGAATTCCATTTCTGACATTTTAACAATTTCCTCTTGGGTGGGGTCCATTGCTGTGGATCTATTGTGATCTTTTAGGGGTGTCAAAATAGCCTGCTTTTTCCTGTTGCCAGAATTGTTTTGCTAGTTTCTTCTCATCTGAAACCTCTTTTCTGAGCTGAGGGCTGATAGGTTTGCAGTGTGCCTGTTCTTCTTTGCTGAAAACTGTCTTACTTTGTGAGAAGGTGGAGAGGTTCCTAGATAACACTTTTGTGTCCTACTCTGTAGGAGTGACCCAGCATGAGAGGGGAAGATGCACTGAAAACCTGTAATGCAGCTGTTTTCCTGCATCATTTCAATTTCATGTGGTTGTCACAGTCCAAGCTGATGCTGGGGGATATTCGTTTGGATTGGTGTATTGGTCCCCAGGCCAGTGTTGGAAGCTTGGGCAGGGGGCTGCACAAGTCCCTTTCCACAGAGGCAATTGACATGAACTTGACTGGTACCTGGTGGGTCATGGGATATTGGCAGATACCTAAGTGTGTAGTGATGGTTTGGTCCCTAGGCCACTATTGGAAGCTCGGACAGGGGACTGGGTTAGTCCCTCTCCACTGAAGCAGGCATTGCAAAAGAATGCTCTGCCTGGGTCTCCCCACAGTGGTAGAAGTGGCTACTTAGCAAGGCTACCTGAGTGGTGGCCACAGGTGTCAGGGCTGCATGCGTTCACTCCATCCAGGTCTCGGTGTAACGGTAGTACAGAGCAGTGGGCTGCTTGGGGTTAGCAGGTCCATGGTCAAGAGCTGAGCCATAGACATTGTGTCCCACAGTGCTGTGGGGGCATGGTCTACTGGCCCACATTCAGGGCCAGGGAGCTTATTTTGCTGGCCATTGTACAAAATTAAAGGGCATGGCCCACTTTAAGTCATTTGCCTGACACCCAGATCCACAGGAACATGGTCCTTAGTACTGCAGCACATGGGATAGGAGGGCTTGCTCCTCTGGTCAGGGTGTGGGGCCATGGGGGCTGGGCCACTGGATGGCTGGAGCTATCTCCCCACACAGGTCCTACCAAGGCTGCTACCTCAAGCTCTGCTCAAGTTCCCTGTGAGGGAGGGTGCCTGACTCCCAGTCACAGGTGTACAAGTACATCTATTCTCCCTGCTCCCCTCTGATCTAACAAGGGGCAATGTGGGGGCAGCTGCAGCAAATCTCATCCTGTGTAGACCAGGAGTTCCAGACCTGAGAGCTCAGAGTGGTATCAGCTGCTACAACCCAAGAATGAAGACCAGCAGGACATTGCTGAGCCTGCTCTTTGATGTGACTTCACTACACAGTCTCCAAGCAGCTCCCCTACCAGCACAGAGGCCCACAGTGGTGGTGGGCACCTGTCCCCACAACAGCTTGAGCTTCAGTTTCAGCATAGAGAGCTTGGGGCTCTGGGGCTCCCTCCTTTATCTTTTCCCTGTGTGTAGGGGTTTCCCCCAGGTACCTTCCAATCTTGGCAAGTGGAACTCCCTGTCTCCTTCACTGCAAGTGTATCCCATCAGTTCTCTGATGATCTACAATGCTATCTCCAAAAGACTCCATCTGTAGGTGAGTATCTACTGGCAGTTTTTCATCCTTTCCCAGATAATAGTGTGTGCAGACTGCTTCTAGTCTGCCATCTTGGCCCTCTTCCTTGGTTTAAAACTGTGTTTAAAGGTAATTCCTGAAATACTAAACATGTTAAAATGTGTTTTATTCACCAAATTTAAAATGCATATTTTAGTCCATTCCCACTTGGGTGATGACAATTTATACATTTATTCATTTGTTTTTATTTTTCCCGATTATGAAAAAAAGATACAGTATAGAAACCAAGAGCTTGAGAAGCCCCTGAGGTTAGCAGCAGAAGGTACGAGGAGCAAGAGAGAGAATAGCAGCGCCTCAGAATAGCACAGCTGTGATGATTCAGAGGGAACATTCATTGGGAGACAATTATGTTTTCTCTAATTTTGTTTTACTTTTTCATGCTACCATCTCTGGAAGAATAAAAGAGCTAATAAGACTTTCTAAATGGCTGGTGCTGGTAAGTAGTCAAATATTTAGAGGGTAAGGGTCTTTAATCACCTAAGTGCTTTTCTATGAATACTAAAGTGACAAAGGTTCATATTTAATTGATTCCAAAGTGACTTTATGCTAAGTAATGGTTCGCTAAAGAATTTGAGAACCTAGCTACTCCCAATTAAAGCGTATACATCTTCTTCTATGTCAGAGTTGTTACTAGACATGTCAGAGCAAGTCACCAGGTCATTGAAACTCCATGGACCAAAGCAATAAATATAAACATATCTGTATGTGTTCGTGCAGCTGTGGGAAGAGAGATGGAGGAGAAGGAGGGACTTCCAATTATTTGTAAAATGTGTTTTATAAATCTAAGTGAATTTGCTTTGAAAGGCTCTAATGTCACAGGCAGTAGGCCTGATCAAAATATAACATTTTGAGAATTAAATACGAGAACACCAGCATAATCTAAGTCTACCAATTACCAGTACTGGAAATGAATGTTTTGTTGTGGCATAATGAATCCCAACAAAGCCTGTGTAGTCCTCTAATCTTGCTAAAGGACACATATATATTTCAGATATTCATAAATATTTTTTCTATTAGCATTTTTTTATGATTTCATGAGCTAAATGTAAATCTCAGAAGCTCAATGAGCATTTATGTATAAAATTACCATCCTCTCACATCAACCTATCACTGCCATCATTATTCTAACTAGAGCATGCTAGAGTGGTTTGAAAGCCAGAAGAGAGTAATCAGTGATTTAAATCACTGGTCTTATTACCCATTAACAGAAACCACCAAGAGAAGTTGATTTTTAGAAGAATCAGAGCAGCTGGAAAGAAAGATAAGGAGATGGGAACTTGTGGTGAATGCCTGTTTTCACTGACCTCTCCCGTGGAGTTTAATGAAAAGAATGTTGTATTCTGTGAAGACATTTTAATTCCGCTTTCAAGAAGAAAGTGGAAGAGAATATTTATGATGCCATTTCTTTAAAAAATGCTGTATTTATGATAAATGTTCAATTCAGGTAGGGTTGCCAAGAAATCATCCGCACAGGTGATGCATTACTATTGTGTTAAGCAAAGTCTTTCATACATGGATTTAAATTATCTCGAATACATACTGTTGTATGTTTCCACTTAAATATTGCTTCAATGATTACAGTAAAGAAAAGCTCTCCCCCTACCTCCCCACACAGATATAAACAAAACACAGATATAAGAATATATACCTATACACCAAATGCACATTAATGTAGTTAAAAATTTCACTTTTGCATTTTACAACAAATACAATAGCTTTTGAAAACCGGGCTTGTAAAAAAGACAAACATTCAAACCACCCAAATAGCAATCATATCTTTGAGGACTTATGGCAGGAAAAATGTTATCACTCTCTTTAATCTTCCTAATTTTTTTAACTATAAAGAAAAAAAGATAGCTAAATAACAAGTTGGTCAGTTGGAACTAAAGAAAATCAGTTTCTTTGTTGAGAAAGATGTTATTACTTCATTCAATTTAATACAGAAGTTTTATGGACTTAAGATGTACCGGAAAATATTCTCAACACTGCAAAGATACTACAGCTCTTGGCTCTAAAGAACCTCATAAATTTGTTCAGAAAAATTAACAATGAAATAATTCAAGAAAAATATAAATCATAATATCAGACACCTAAATAATTGTAGATTGTTTTACTTGGGAGTGCTTACCATGAAAATTGAGTATGTTAGAAGTCTTTAAGGAAAAGGCAAAGTTCAGAAAGTTCCTTGAAATAGATTTAGGATTAGAAAGGCAGGAAGAAAAGGTGGCATACTTTCTTTCTTCAAAATTATTATTTTTGTTGAATATTTTTTATTTTCCCTTCAAACTTATATTCACAATATCATTATAAACTAGAAACAATACACTCTTGACATTTGAAAGAGATATACTGGAGAACTTTTTAATCTTCGATTGAAAAATGCTGCACTACCGTAAAATTTTCCCTATAAAATAAAGTCAGATTGATTAAATATTTACAGTTGCCCTTTCCAACACTTAATAAGATTTGTTGTATAGAATAAAACTCTGAGAAACATTGCAGTGGAGGACAGGGTGCTAGATTCTCTTCCTAGCTCACAGAAGAGGACACATTCACATAATGACAGACTTTTGGATTACTCAACAGTTTAGAAAAATTCCTAAATCCCAAGGGTTTGCTCCAGAATCACCCAAGTGGAGAAAAAATTTTGTGTACATCTGAATCATGTTTGGAGCTTTTTAAGATTGCAGATGCTATGTATGACTCCCCCTTGAGGCATTTTGATGGGGACTGAGGCATCTGATTTTTTAAAAGTTACATATAGGATTCTGATGTGCACCTTCTAGAACCACCTAAGGGTTGAGCATTCCTGATCCAAAAATCCAAACTCCAAATGCTCTAAAATCTGAAAGTTTTTGAACATCAACATGATACCAAAAGGGGAAACTTACAGACCTGATGTCGTGTGATGGGTCACAGTAAAAATGCAGTCAAAACTTTGTTTCATGCACAACATTATTTAAAAATATTGTATAAAATTATCTTAAGGCTATGTGTGTAAGTTGTATCTGAAACATAAATAAATTTTGTGTTTAGACTTTGGGCCCAACCCCAGGATATCTCATTATGTAAATTCAAATATTCCAAAATCTGAAAAATTCCAAAATCCTAAACACTTCTGGTTCCGAGCGTTTTGGGGAAGGGATACTCAACCTGTACTAGAAAAGTTGCCTGCCCCAAATTTCTCATTAAGTCATATTAAAAATAGGTGTCTGAGAAATATGTACAAGAAATTCTGATGAGTAATTAACTCCACTCCAACACATCAGAATTTCCTCTCTCACATACTTCTGAAACACAAAGAAATAATTTTTAATGTCTACACTGAAACAGTTACTTATCAAAATAAAGACAATTAAATATCAAATGCTTACCATAGAAGATGAGTATGCATAAAATGTCTAGAAACCCCAGAGTTATGATCCCTTCATGAAAAACATGATTTCAGTCTTTAAGAAGTTGTCTTGGGATGCTCTGACGCAGTATTATAAAAACTATAGTATTTCAGAGAGATAACACAGCTTTATATTTCTATTTATTCATCATCTGTAATCATATAGTGAATAAAATCAGATCACAAAAGAGTATTTCAAAAGAATCAGGTAATTTTGGGGAAATCATAAGTTTATTTATTTAAGCTAATCTCCTTTAAGGAATGCAATTGTTGTTTCTTTTATATTATAGAATTTTACCTGTTAAATGCCCATCTCCTGCCAATCTTAATGACACTCATTTTCCCTCCATGTTTACCAATAGGAAAACCACTTTATAAAAAATATGCCACTGACTTTCTGAAAAATGAAAATCTCTTTCATGGGAAATATTGGTGCAAGAAATTCCTCAGAAAGACTGCAAATTTTACTCCAAAAGAAGAAATATGTTTTCTTGGAAGGCAATATTGAATATTTAACTTGTCAATTCTTCAAATATTAGTGGATGACATTAATTGAAATTCAGGAACAAATATCTCATGAGCATTTTTTATTAAATTGAAGTATTAGTTTGCTGTGGTTATTGTAACAAATTACCACAAACATGATGCCTTAAAAGAATACATATTTATTCTCATAGAGTTCTGAAGATAGAAGTCCAAGAGTTTTATGGGGCTAAAATCAAGGTGTTGGTAGGGCTGTGCTCCCTAGGGAGGTTGAATGGGAGGACCCTTTTCCTCACCTTTTCCAGCTTCTAGGGCTGCTCTTCTTGCATCCCTTGGCTTGTGCCCATTGTTCCATCATCAAGAACAGCAGTACAAAATCTTCAATCTCCCTCTGCTGTGTCTCCACAAGGCTTTCTTCTCTGTGGTCAAATCTCCTCCCCCTTGTAAGGACTCCTGTGATTACGTCTAGGGCCCACTGAAATTAGCCAGGATAATCTCTCCAATCTCAAAGTCCTTAATTTAATCACATCTGCAAAAACCCTTTTCCATGTAAGGTAGCCTTTACTGGTTCCAGGGATTAAGATGGTTATTGTGGGCTGTTATTCAGTCTACCAGAGTTGAAAAGATGGCTCTTTATTTATCTGGAAGAAAATCTAAGCAATAATAGACAGAAAACAATGTTTAAATGATAGTAAGGAGTGAGAAATTGTCTTACTAGATATTAAAATACAATTTAAATCTATAATAATTAGATAAAAAAGGCAGTAGTGTACGGTTGCAGCTGGCCTTCTTGGATATATGAGAACAAAATATGTGAGTTTTTAAAAAAGCATCATCCCTTTGGCTCTGAGCTGACCCTGAGGAAGGCAGGGTGGTCTCCGTGGTGCTGCAGAGATCTCCACCCAGGATGGCTCCCCCTCCCTGGGCCTCTCTCCTCTTGCCTGCGAGTCATCTTGCCTCATAGGCCTCTCAGTTCTGATATCGTGGGGTGAGGTGAGAGTAGGCCCGGAGAGGGTGCTTTCCACTGAGGAGCCTCAGTCGCTATCAAGATGATAGAGAGAATCTTGTACCCTGCAAAACTAAATTTCATATATGAAGGAGAAATAAAGACATGCTCAGATAAGCGAAGACTAAGGGAATTCACCAAGACAAGACCAGCTCTCCAAGAAATATTCAAAACAGAATTACACAAGGATCAACACAATAAACACCCTCGAATGTGTTAAAAGTTAAAGATCAAAGGCTAGATTCCACAATGGCTCAAGAGAGAAAACAAAGCAACAAAATGAACAGAATGAACAGTAATTCACCCCACTTATCGGTTCTTTCAATAAATGTGAATAGTTTGAACTCCTCTCTCAAGAGACATAAGCTGGCCAAATGGATTTAAAAAAAAAAAAAAAAACAAGCCAAGCATCTGCTGTCTCCAGGAAACACATCTAACCTGCAAGGATGCATTTAGACTCAAGGTAAAGGGGTGGAAAACAATATTTCAAGCAAATGGAAACCAAAAGAAGGCTGTTGTGGCAGTTTTGATCTCAGATAACTTGGTTTTTAAATCAACAAAAGTAATGAAAGACAAAGGGGGTCACTATATAATGGTGAAGGGTACAGTTCAACAAGAAGACATAACAATTCTAAATATGTATGCACCCAACTTAGGTGCACCCAGATTCATAAAGCAAACTC
>CAUYSK010059983.1:0-50487 GCA_963575035.1 Avahi laniger
GCTCAGGAGTTCGAGACCAGCCTGAGCAAGAGTGAGACCCCATCTCTACTAAAAATAGAAAAATTAGCCCGGTGTGGTAGCACATGCCTATAGTCCCAGTGACTCGGGAGTCTGAGGCAAGAAGATCGTTTGAGCCCAGGAGTTTGAGGTGGTTTTGAGGTAGGCCGATACCACGGCACTATAACCTGGGTGACAGAGTGAGATCGTATCTTAAAAAAAAGAGAAAAATTAAAAAGACTTATGACATACCATGTGTTGGCAAGGGGAAGTAACTAAAATTTTCATACAGTGGTGTGGGAATGAAACATGGTACAATCACTTTGGAAAACAGTGTGACTATTTCTTAAAAAGTTGAACATACACCTGTCATATGACCCAACTATTCCACTCCAACATATTTACCCAAAATAAATGAAGGCATATGTTCACACCAATGCTTGTACATAGATGCTCATAGCATAGCAACTTTATTTGTATTAGACCCAAACTTGAAACAATGCAAATGTCCATTAATATATGTGTGGATAAACAAATTAGGGTATATCAATATAATGGAACTGTACACAGTAATAAAAAGAATAAGCTGTTGATACATGCAACAACATGGCTAAATCTCAAAAGGTTTATATTTTTAAAATCAGGAGTTTGAGGTTGCTGTGAGCTAGGCTGACGCCAGGGCACTCGCCCCAGGCAAGAGAGTTAGACTCTGTCTAAAAAAAAAAAAAAAAAACAAAAAAAAAAAACTAGGCTGAGGAGTCAGAAGTTGGAGTTTGGGGCTGCCAGATAACAGTTTGGAAAGAAGTGAGCCACAAAGTAGGGAGCTCCGAAATCTTTGTACAAATTTCCATTGAATTATTGACTCTTATACTGTGTACATGTGGAAAGAAGCTCTAAGGAGTCCAGGAGATCTATAGCTAGAAGGCTGAAAGAAATTAGCAATTTCATCATCTGCCCAGTTTTGGGCATACAGAGTTTGGAGTTCAAGTTCTTCCAAGTCAGAAGGTCTGGGTTAACATCTTGAACTTCTACCTAAACCACAAAAGGACCAGGACAAAGGGCAATACTCCATAGCAAAACAAAGATTTGTAAGTAAGTCTACTCTGAGAAAGGCGAAAACCAAGCCACCACAGGATCAACTGATCTGCCAGAATATAACTGTTCTCAACAGTCTTCAGAGTAAGATGAAGAGTGTTCCTCTGAAGGACTGTTCCTGTTTCTATAATGTGTCATTCACAGTGTCCACTCTAAAACGAAAAATTAACAGACATGTGAAGAAGCGGGAAAATTCAATCCAGCGTTAAAAAAAAAGGTTAATAGATATATACTATCAAATGATCCAAGTATTGGATTTATACACAAGAACTTCACAGTAACTATAATAAATATGGTAAAGAATCTACGGGAAAAGATGGATATGAGAGGTGAAAAAGAGAATTCCAGCAGAATTAAGAGAAGTAAATGGAAATCATAGAATTAAACAAAATAAAGAATTAAACAATACATGAAATAAATCCACTAGATGGGATTATTAGCACATTAGACACTGGAGAAGACAGGGTCAGTGAATTTGAACACAGACCAATAGAAATTATCCAAACCAAAGTAAACAACAAAAGGATGAACAAAGCCTTAACAACCTGGAGTCCTAGAGGGAAAGTGGAGAGAATAGGGCAGAAAATAACATTTGAAGAAATACTGGTTCAAATTTTCTTAATTAATTAATATATTAATTATTAATATATTAATTCGGATACCTGACACCTAGGCAAACTCCAAGCAAGATACATATAAAGAAATCCACACCAGGGCTCATTAAAGTAAAACTGCTGAAAACAAACAAAAAACAGGAATATCAGCTGGGAGCAGTGGCTCATGCCTGTAATCCTAGCACTATGGGAGGCTGAGGTGGGAGGATCACCTGAGGTCAGGAGTTCAAGACCAGCCTGAGAAAGAGCAAGACCCCATCTCCACAAAAAAACAAAAAAAAATTATCTGGGCTTGGTGGCATGCACCTGTAGTCCCAGCTACTCAGGAGGCTGAGGCAGGAGGATTGCTTGAGCCCAGGAGTTTGAGGTTGCAGTAAGCTAAGATGACGCCACTGCACTCTACCCAGGGAGGCAGAGTGAGACCCTGTCTTAAAAAAAAAAAGGAATATTTTAAAGGCAGCCAGAGATAAAGAGGAGCATTATATAGAGGAGAATGACAAGAATGAAGGCTGAATATACATCAGAAACAATAGCGGTCAGAAAACAGTGGAAAAAAATCTTTAAAGTGCAGAAAGAAAAATAAACAACAAAAGTCTAATGAAGTAGAATTATACACAGGCAAGAAAAATATTTCTCAAAAGTAAAGGCAATATGAAGATATTTTCAGATAACCAAAAAGCTGAGAGAATTCATTACCAATAGAATTATACTGTAAGAAATGCTAAAGGAGGTTTTTCAGCCTGAAAGGAAATGAAAGCAGATGAAAATTCAGATTTGTATGAAGGAATACAGATTACTAGCCATAGTAAATATAAATGACCATTTTTCTTTCATTTCTTTAAATTCTTTAAAAGTCAACACACTAATTTAATGTGAAAATAACAATTATGGTGGATTTTATAATATATGTAAAGTAAAACATACGACAAAATAGCACAAAAGATGGAAAATGGTATATCACACAGGAAACAAATTAAAAAAAAAAAAACAACAAATAGCAAAATGGTAGAATTCAACATAACCAGACTAAGAATTACATTAAATTCAAGTAAATGACACCCTTTAAAAATAGAGCTTGTCAGACTAGATGAAAAAGCAAGACCTGATAATATGCTATTTATAAGAGATATACTTTAAGTATAAGCAGAAGTTAAGAAGTAAAACGCTGAGAAAATACTACAGCAGTCGTAATACCCCCTTTATCCATGGAAGATACGTTCCAAGTTCCCCAGCGAATGTGTGAAATCATGAATAGTACCAAACCCTATATATATTATGTTTTTTTGATCTGATAACCAAGATGGCTACTAAGTGACTAATAGGTGGGTAGTATATACAGGATGGATATGCTGAAAAAAGGGATGCTTCATGTACTGAGTGGGACATAATAAGGTTTCATCAAGCTACTCAGAACAGCACGCAATTTAAAACTTTGGCATTATTTATTCCTGGAATTTTCCATTTAATATTTTTGGACCACTGTTGACCATGGGTAACCAAAACCACAAAAAGCAAAATGGCAGAAAAGGGGGGCTACTATATTATGCAAACCCTAGTCATACAAAAAGTAAAGCGGCAATATTAGTAACAGTAAACAAAGTAGACTTCAAGATAAGGTATATTACCAGAGATAAAGAAGATCATTTCACAATAATAAAGTATTCATTCATCCAGAAGATATAACATTCCTACATTCCTAAATGTGTAAGCATCTAATCACAGAGCAAAACCTGATAGAACAAAAGAGAGAATTGGACAAATCCACAACTGTAGTTGGAGATTTTAGTACCCCTTCTCACTAAAAGGTGGAACATGTAAACAAACCAAACCGGTAAGAATTTAGAAGACTTCAACAACACTACTAACCAAATTGACCTAATTGACATTTATAGAACACACAACAACTGCAAAGTACACATTCAAGAATACAAGTAGTCCTTGCTTTTGCATGGTATGTTAAATGAAACCTGTGCATATCAGAATCTTTGCATGGTTCCGATATGCATGAGTTTCAGTTATGACAGCACTGTGCAAAGCAAAGGTTGCTTGTAATGGTACATTCACCAAGATAAAACATTTAGAGGGTTATAAAAACAACTCTGAAAATATTTCAAAGGATTGAAATGATACAGAGAATGTTACCTGACCACACTAGAATTAAATTAGAAAGTGATTACAATATCTAGAAAAATCTTCAAATATTTGGAAATCGAGCAACATACTTCTAAATCCATGAGTCAAAAAAAGAAGAGTATGTATATAGTATCTTGCACAATATACTCAAGAAATACTTGAAAAGATCCCTGTGTTTGGGTTGAAATATTTGATTAGAAAAGATAAGAAAGATCAAACAGAAAGTTCATCTTTATTCTTCTTCATATTGTAGCTACTCAAAAAAGTCCCAGGCCTAGAGAAAATACTTTCCTCGATTGTTAATTTAAGTAGAAAGTATGTTTAAGAATGCTATGGAAATATGTATCTATGGCTGTTGCCCAAAGGTGAACAGTAAGGCATATTCTTCAAAAAGGCATATTTTAATAATACGCTTTGGCCAATATTTAAAAATTTTCAAATATAGAGATTTTTTTGTTGTAACCTTAAAAATGTTTAAATCCACTACTCTAATGTACTTTCAGCCAAATATTGCACATTTGAAAAAGAATGTGGAATATCTTCTCAAAAATTAAACTTATTTGGCTAAAAAACATGAAACACTAAATAAACACATACCTTAGCTGCATTGATGAAACATGTTTGCAGTCGTCTCCCCAAAACTAAAAAATTTTCTGCAGCTGATGGAAGTAATTCATTGTAAAATTCCTCTGCATCTTCTCCTGGCTCCAAGCCCACACAGCAATGGCTGAAATAAGAGCATAAGTTTGTGTTAATTATAAGTTTCAGTTGAATGCTCAAGCTTCTATGGACACTATGCTTTAATGAGAATTTTTAGTATCCTTCTCTTGTTTTGTTGTTAAGCCAATAAAGAACTTCTTACATTGGAAAATTAGCCTAATAACTTTCTAGAAAAGTAAATAGTGGTATGGACCTTGCTTACATTTAGGTCCAGGATGCATACATTCTAAAAACCTACATGTTACCCCTTGAGGAAAAAAAGACACTTGGCTCACAATAAAGAGAAACAAGCCAAGTTTTCATATTACTCTAAAAGCCACAGGATACCTTGAGAGTTTAATTCACAAATATCATTTGTGTTAACTGATCCATTTTAGATATCTGATAGCTGAAAAACACCCAGGTAGGATTAGTCTGCAAGGAACAGATAAGGAAATCAAACACTAATTTCATACCAATTCTACTTTCTACAAAATATTTGCCTGTATATTCCTTATATAGAAGGCAAATTAGCAAAAAGCTAACTCTAGTAGGAACACTTTACAATACACATTAAAAAAGAGAAAGTCAAAAAAAAAAAACAAAAAATAAAAATAAATAAATAAAAAAGAGAAAGTCATTTAGAGAAATGGATCCTCTTGAAATTGCACATAAAAGTCACTCTCTGGACATGAGTTGAATACATTCAGAAGTCTCAATAAAAAGTATTTTTGTAGACTAATACCAAAAAGAGCCCCACATCCAAGAATGTCTCTATGTGTGTACTCTAATGAGTAAGTACTGCTGTTTGAGTCTTTTCAACAAAATCTGCAGACACTAATAAACAATAACAACTACATATTATGCATGCTAAAAAACCTAAGTCGCTAATGTTCATATGTTGATAAGTTTTATTTTTCTTTTGTTTGTTTGTATTTTGAGTCCTAAAATTAACAGGCTAATGCTCACACCTATCAGCTTTTCTTTTCTCCTTGGTTTCTAACGTTAAGAGTATCCATTTTTTTTGAGACAGAGTCTCAGCGTGTTGCCCGGGCTAGAGTGCCATGGCGTCAGCCTAGCTCACAGCAACCTCAAACTCCTGGGCTCAAGCGACCCTACCGCCTCAGCCTCCCGAGTAGCTGGGACTACAGGCATGTGCCGCCATGCCCGGTAAATTTTTTCTATATATTTTTAGCTGTCCAATTAATTTGTTTCTAATTTTAGTAGAGACGGCGTCTTGCTCTTGCTCAGGCTGGTTTCGAACTCCTGAGCTCAAACAATCCGCCCGCCTCGGCCTCCCAGAGAGCTAGGATTACAGGCATGAGCCACCACGCCTGGCCTAGAGTATCTATTTTGATTGAGAGCATTAATAAATGGGATTATGTTTATTTGTGTGTTCACAAACATAGGAATTTCTTAAGTTTTGGATTCAACCCCTGAGAGCCTGGCTCAATCAGTATTGTCATCAGCTATAATATCTAATCAAATGGCTTTATTTACTTAAGGAAATCATTAATATTGAAAGTTAAAGTACAAAAAAGATTATTATATACATTTGTTAACTGTTCTAACTGTATACTTTAAATTTGGACTTTACCTAGTAACAAAGTAGGAATACGCAGTTTAGAAAGCTAGAATCCAAGACATGGTATAAATAGGACAAAAGCCCTTTAGTGGGGATAGATAGTTTGTTAAAATCAAATGGCTTGTCTAAAAAACAAAAAAAGAAAGCTGGGATCCAGTTAGTAAATGCACACTTCCAATTACTTAATCAGGAAGTGGCTTAGGCACTGAGACCATGTGGTGTATTTTACCGCCTCCTTTTAAAAAATGATTTTGATCTCTTTTCTATGAACTTCTAGCATGGCAGTCTATCAATAAATGATGCTTCTAAATTTTATTGACATGATTTGGGCAACTGAATAAAATAGAAAGTGGCCAAACCAATACAAACTAAAATGACTAGTTTTTATATCTGTTCTCCTATGGTACTTTGGTTGTGTGCTTTCATTTTAGCACCTATTTCATTCTGCCTTGTATCATGCATTTACATGACTATCATCCAATCTCTATTTTAAGTTACTCAATTATAGAGCCAGTGCCTTAATGCCTTTATTTCTTCAAATATTCCTTAGTCAATAAAGAGTATACTGGCCAGGCGCGGTGGCTCACGCCTATAATCCTAGCACTCTGGGAGGCCGAGGTGGGCAGATCATTTGAGCTCAGGAGTTTGAGACCAGCCTGAGCAAGATCGAGACCCCGTCTCTACTGAAAAAACAGAAAGAAATTAGCTGGACAACTAAAAATATATAGAAAAAAATTAGCCAGGCATGGTGACGCATGCCTGTAGTACCAGCTACTTGGGAGGCTGAGGCAGGAGGATGGCTTGAGCCCAGGAGTTTGAGGTTGCTGTGAGCTAGGCTGACGCCATGGCACTCTAGCCCAGGCAACAGAGCGAGACTCTGTATCAAAAAAAAAAAAAAAAGAGTATATTAAGTAGGCACTTGAGATTCAGTAGTGAGCAAACAAAATGATCACCATCTTCATGAAGGTTACAGAGGAAAATTTTAGGCAGTCAAATAATTGTAAATAGAGTTTTAACCAATAACATACAGTATGAAGGAAAAGTACAACCAAAACCTATCACAGGAGGTTGCCAATGCTTGTTATGCAGATGAATAGAAAAGAAGCAAATGTTGAATATCGGAATCAACTAGTACATCACTGAAGAACAAACTGACTTAGTGCTTCAGTTTACCTTAATATCTGTGTAAGCTGGGATATTGTAGTCCAACCACCCTGAATTCGAGAACAGTCTTGACTGAGGACCAAGAGGCAATATTGAATGAGGTCATAGCAATATATATCTTGTTTGATTTTCTTCAACTCTGAGCTTCCTAAAGGTGTGTTGTTTATTATTTCTAAGGCAAAAGGAAATGAGATATACTTATTTTTGCTCAATACATCCAAGGGCTATTTGTATTTTTATATGTTGAATAACATTAAAAATACATTATAAGGAAAAATCACTGCTCTATCATAGTGTTATAATTTCTCTGAACAAATTAGAAACAAATCCTAAAATTGTGCTAATGATGAATTACTGTTTTTTACTTAAACAGTGTTACCAATCACAAGATTTTCTTACCTTTTAGCTTCAACAGTATAACAGGGACATTCTGCTCAGGACTTTTTGCAACTTCAGCAGCTAGAGCTAAGATCCTTGGGTCTGTACCTGTTGGCTTCATTTCTCTTATCACCTACATTTTAGCAGAATCAAAGAATAAAAGTCAAATGCCCTAAAATATTCACTACCTAAGTAATGTTTGAAATATAATTTCAATATAAATGAAACTTAGCTTTTCTTGCCTTGTTTAAGAAATGAAGCATAGATTTTTTTCATTTTTTCCTTATAGTAAACTCTTGTTTTTCTAATTGTGTAACTCTACAAAAGCTCTAGATTCCTACACTCACATGTAACAGCTATAGCAGGTATTGTTTATTGTGCACTCACTAAGAGGAACTGTGCTAGGAGCTTCACATTCTCTCTAATCTGCACAACAATCTAGCATAGGAATTATCATACAAGAAAAACTGCAAAAACAGCCAATGTGGCGGGTTTAAGACTGCTTGTTATCTTTTCTAAGGTCTGCTTACAAGGTTGGCCCTTAGCTTACATCTAGAAATTGGATTTCCGGAGGGTTTCTACCATTCTCTGACAAGAGTGGTTCACTGTGCCTAAACTATTTACAAAAACAATGTGGTTTATGCTGAACACCTACTTTCCTTCCAGGAGTCTTGGAATTCTGGTATATACCAACAGAGGGTGCCTACATGACCATCCTCCAATAAAAATCCTGCTCATTAAGTGTCTAGTGACTTTCCTTGGTCTTAGATAACACTTCGTAGGTATTGTCACAACTGGTTGCTGGAGGAATTAAGCATGTTCTATGCAACTCCACCGGAAGAGGACTCTTGTAACTCTGTACCTGGTTTCCTCTGGATTTCACCCTATATACCTTTTCCCTTTGCGGATTATGGTTTATATCTCTTCACTATGATAAATCAATACTACTGTATCTTGAGTCCTGTGAGTCCTCCTAGTGAAGACTCAGAGATATTATGTAATCATAAGATAACTAAAGATTGTTCATAAACAGTATAGTGAATAAAATTAATCGTCCTAAAATTTTAAAAGTCCACATCCCAATCTGTTGCTAAAAACTTTCCATATAAAGTTTTAAAGCATTTGAAGCTCGAAGACATTATCATTTAATAAAAAGCATCTTTCATTATTTATAATTAATAAAAGCTAACATATTGTATTTACTATGAGCTAAGCAATGTGCTAAATGCTTTTATATGTATTATGTTATTTAATCCTCACAACAGGACTATGAGGCAGAGCCTGTGATCATCTCCATTTCAGATATATGTGTATGTATGTATGTGTGTGTGTGTGTGTGTGTATATATATATATATATATATATATATATATATATATGCTTTTGTCCATGGTTCCTGGCTCATAAATAACTTCCATAGCCTTTGTTACAGTCATTTGTTATAATGTCAGGGTACTTTAGGCCTCAGAAAACAGAATCCACCCTTTCACCTGCTCCTTTTTCTCCCCAAGGCAGGGCTCTAATCTTTCCTGTCTTTCTCTGATTTGCCTTATCTGATTGTAGGTCTTAAGACCCACATTTCAGAAGAGGTCTTGTCCTACACCCTGGAAGCAGAGGTTTCCAACCTTTATGGCATCCAGGATTGGTTTCATGGAAGACAATTGTTCCATGGACAGTGGCAGGGGGGCAGAGAGTTGGGAGGGGTGCACACGAGCCCAGGCAGTGATGCGAGCAATAGGGAGCACTGTAAACACAGATGAAGCTTCGCTTGCTTGCCTGCCACTCATCTCCTGCTGTATGCCCCTCCCCCCATTTGCTAAGTTTCATGGAAAACAAGTTTTCCAAGGATGGGGGCGGGGGGCTGCAGAGTTCTGCAGCCTGGTCCCTAATAGGCCATGGATGGGTACCAGTCCACATCCCAGAGGCTGGGGATTGCAGCTGGAAGGAATGCTACACAGAAAGACCAAGAAGAATCTGAACAGAAAGACATTGCTGGGTTTCCCCACTCAGTCTATTAGTATTATATTATCCAATCACATTTCCACACGGTTGTCCTTGCTTCAATCATGCCTACCCAATCTCCATAAAAGGCCCAAGAAGATGGGGTACAAGGAGCTTCTGGATAGCTGAACACATTGATGTTCCTAGAGGGTGGTCCATCAAAGGAGGGCATGCAAGCTCTGCACCCCTTCCCATACCTTGCCCTATGCATTTCTTCTTCTGTATCCTTTATAATATCCTTTAAAATAAACAAAAAAAAAGTGTTTCCTAAAGTTCTGTTAGACACTCTAGCAAATTAATTGAGCCCAAGGAGGGGGTTGTGGGATTGCCAATGTATAGCTGGTCAGTCAGAAGCATAGGTACAACAACCTGGTCTTGTGACTGGCATCAGAAGTAGGGAGCAGTCTTGTGGGACTGAGCCCTCAATCTACAGGATAGTGTAGAATCAAATTGGAGGACACTCTACTGGTGTCTGCTGAGAACTGATTGCTTGCTTATTGGTGGGAAGAAATCCCCTCACATTTGGTCACAGAAGTTTTCTGTGTTGACTGCTGTGGTGTGAGAACAAAGAAAAAAACAGTTTTTATTTTCCCAAACATCTCTTATTATGTACAATATAAATTATTAAAAGACAAGTTTGCTGAATATACTTTAAAGAAAGCCCAGTACAACTCCCGGCATATAGTAGACACAAACTTTCCAAGAGACTGAATATAGTTACTTTGTTCTTTCCAACAGATGCATTATGCTATGCTTCCTTTGTAAGAATGCATCAAAATATATTTAAACATTTCTACTGGAGGTCATTCAGACTGTAAGCTATTATAAGCAACACGGCAATGAATATTAATGTACACATCTTTATGTACTTATTCTATTTCTGTAGGATTAATTCCCTTTGATGATGAATGGCTGGGTCACAGGGCACACATATTTTAAATTTTGATTAGATTATACCAATTTTTCTCTAAGGTGAGTGTTCCAATTTATGCTTCCACCAACAATACATGAGGGTGCTCATTTTACTATACCTTCATTAATATATAATGTTATCTTTTATATTTTTGCCAATCTGCTGGATGAAAAATGGTATAATCTTGTTTTAATTTATATTTCTTTGATTATTGGGAAGTCAGGCACACTTCATGTTCCTGCCTTTCTTCCTTTATATATTTCTGTTCACATCCCTTGACCATATTTTTATTGGCTTACTTATTCTTTTAGAGAAGACTGTCATATATGGATATAAATCTTATTTTTTATATTAACTGTAAAAATTTCTCCCTGACTGCCATTTATTTTTTTAAGTTAGATTTTGATGTCGTTACCATAGTTTTACAATTTTTATGTAGTCAAATATAACAATTCTTTCCTCTATGGGTTTTATCTTTTGTGTCATGTTTATAAAGGTCCTTTCTATCCCAAGAGATAAAAAATTCTCCTAACCTTTTTTAGTGTTTTTACAGTTTTGTTTTCCTTATATTTATATCTTAAATTAAGGTATTTTTTTGTGAATGGTGTGATATAGTAATCGAACTAAATTTTTTAAGTTAGATGAGGTTATAGATTGGTGAAAAAAGAACAAATGCATATAGCTGTCATAAATTCCTAAGGTAACTGGCCGTGAACAGACATAACAGAAACAGTCTGAAATGTCACATTTTCATACACTAAGTATACATATACATACACACATAGGGTATATCTTTGGACTTTATTTAGTTCCACTAATCTATTTGTTTATTCTTGAGCCAGTACAACATAGTTCATTTTAATATATGTTTGAAGAAAATTCCTACCAGAAGATAAGCTTCATGAGGGTAAATCCATACCATCCTTGGTAGCTTCCTTCTTATCTCTCTGGTTCACTACCATATCCTCAGTGGCTAGACTAGTGCCTGGCATGTGGTAGGTACTTCACAAACACATGTTGACAGAATGAATAAATGCACAAACTGTATTCTGAGACTCAATTTCTTGACCTTCTGCTTTTCTTCTTGTTACAATATGGAAAGCTCATATTTCTGGTTGAAAACCTTTCTAAAGTAAAATAGGCTGAAAATAATTCATGCCTTTCAAGCTATCATAATAAAACATCACTAAAACATTATCATCACCAAATGCATGCAGAGCAGTATGGCAGATGTAAGGTTCAATATAGGCTACATTTCCTGCTAATGTTCTAGTATTTATGTGTATATATATACATACACACACATAAAATACTTAGGTATGTAAAATATATATGTTTAAGTACTAAATTAGATGACACAGATAAGAATACAGACCATAAAGTCAGAGGACTGGGCTTCTCTGAACCAATTTTCTTACCTGTAAACAAAATAGCAATTCCTACTTCTCAGGATAATTCAAAATTTAGAAGGGAAGGAAGCCACCAATGATGGCCTTAAAATGTAGTATGACGAGAACTGTGCCTTTGCAGAGCTCTTATTATGTCCCATGAATTGTTTTGTTTTCATATATTAACTCATTTAATCACTTCAACAACTTTTAAGGGATAGAGTTTTCCCCAAGTTTAACAATGAGCATACTTAACTTTGGAGAATTTAATTAGTTTCCATAATGTCGCATTGTGAAGTATGAAGCTGGGGTTCAAACTGGAGCCAGATGCTGGCTCCGGAAACTGAGCATTTATCTATGATATGAAACAGAGTCAGTACACCTTAAAAGGGTAGAATACAACTAGGTTGAGGGATACACATTCACCTACCAACCTGGAACAATAAATTGACAAATCTGCCTAAGGTAAAAGGTAAGTAAGAAAGTATAGTTTGATTATATAATTACTCTGAAAAATACCTGTTATAGAAACTATTTCTAAACTTTCTCTTGAGTTCTGCTCCTGCAATACAACACTTCTGCCATCTTTACATTAAATTCATGAAGTTTGACAGAAAAACAATGACAATTTGTCAATTATTAATGTTATTACCCTGTTGCCAAAGCACCAGCTCCAGCCGAAGCCTTGGTTCTTTGAGAATCACGTCTCCCTGGCCGTGTCTGTTACTGCCTCCAAGGAACACTGTGACAGAAATAAAAGAAGGAAATTCAGTGCAATCCAGCTACTGATCCTAAACATCTGCAGTTCCTGTCTCCGAATCCTCTTTTTTCCCCTCCCTACTCCTCCCCTTCTCCAGTCCCCAGACGACCGGGAACTTCCTCCAGCACAAAAAGGTCAGAAAGCCATTGCTGAGGTAACGGCGTCGCTTCCAGTCAGGTCCAAGGAGCTCCTTTACTCCTTTACTCTCGACCCAGCTTCGACACTACCAGGCCTTGTGCCCAGACACTAACCCTCTCCGGGCCTCAGTTTCCACACCAGATCTCCACAGAAGGGGCGTGGAGCAGGCCGAGTCTCCCGTTAAGAGCTCCTACGTGCCGGTTCGCTTCGTCCAGGAGCTTGGGATCTGGGCCTTCGGGTACCCTTGAGCCCACTCCTTCTCTAGCCGCCACCTCAGTTCCGTTACCTCATCCTCGCTTCGCGTTCCTCCGCCTAAGGACGCTGCGCCCACCCGGTACCACAGCCTTGCGGCCTTCCCAGGACAGCGTGCGTCGCAACGCGGGAAGGAGCCTGGACGCGGGACCAGGAGCCTCAGAGCCAAGGGGCGGGGCGACCTCTGCCAGGAAGCCAATCAGAACGCGAGAGGCACCCCGTGGGTCCGCGCGCGGGGTGCGGGGCGGAGTCTGAGGTGGCGGCGCCGGCTGCAACTAGTGCAGCTTCTTCAGGCTGAGGTGGCAGACGGTGGTGAGCGCCAGCGGCGGAGGTAAAGTTGCAGCCGAAGTATAATGATGAGTGGCGCGGCAGGACTCTCGCGCGTTGATCGTCGCGAACGGGTTCTCAAATTAGGCGAGAGTTTCGAGAAGCGGCCGCGCTGCGCCTTTCACACTGTGCGCTGTGAGTGAGGACTGCCTGGGGAATAAAGTGGGGTTGGAGGGAGGCTAACGGAATGGGAATGTGAAGGCACAGACTCCCCTGAGTTGTGTTCCCACAGTCTCCCTTACTCTGCTGGAGATTGCAGGGGGAGCGCGATCCCCTCCCCTGCCTGGAGTCCTAGGGGGTCGGTGGAAGGAGTCCGAGTCCAGCAAGTGTGGGTAAACCCTGGGCAGAGGGCGTTAAGTGAGATCCGCGGACAGGAAAGGAAACTTTGTGGAGATGTGCAGGAATAACTGTGGAGATAGATGAGACAGGTGGATGAGGCAAAATGGAAAGAAAAATAATAAAGTGTCAAATGGAAGGGACAAAGGACCGAATGCAGGAGGAAGGGAATGCCTTCGGGCTGATGGGACAATATTCTCTTCTTCATTTTTCTCACCTTTAGCTGATGAGGGTTCTTATTTAGTGTGTTCTTGGGGAAAAACTCTAAACCATCCCAGTATTCTGTATCTCTTTGGACCCCAGATTTCAGTCAGTTATCAAATACTGATTATCAAAGTCTTGGAGGCTGTATTAATAATTTCTTTATTTGGAAGATAATTAACCTCCCTGTGATTTGTACTCTTTGGTTTTCCTTATGTTCTCTGGAACCAGTTTTAATAAATTATTCTCTTTTATGTTGTTAAGGTAGAAAAGGGAGCTCTTTTGCTTTAGTAATTGAATGACGTAGATTCCAGGAAGGAAAATATAGCATATATGATTTCATGTTTATATGTAAAACATTTATTCTTTGCATAATAGCCTTCATAGAATTCTAGAGCAGGAAGGAAACTCTGAGGTCATTGAATCATAACCTCTCATTTTTCTGTGGCAAAATTGTAAAGTAGGTGTTTTTTCACTTCCTTTTCTCAGCCTTGCCCTCCCTTAGTATCTTATCATTCTGCCTTTCTCAGTCATTCTGTCCTCAGGCCGTTTAGAGACCTTTATGATTTTTACTCTGAACTGTTCCATGATTCAAACAAAACACCCAGTTAGACACTGCCATAGTTTCATAGAGCAATAAACTCAGTCTGTAGCCAAAAAAACCAAAACCAAAACAAAACAAACAAAAAGCTCACCCAATTAAAACACACATTGTCCAAAAGTTTACTTAAGTTGTAGGTTCCAGTGACTCAGCATAAAAGTATGAGGAACTGATGATTTAACCCTCCAAGGATATATTTGCATTTTATAAAAGGATTTTATTAAGCAACATTAGCATCCAATTGGTAGAATAAATTGAGGAGATATTTTTGAATAGAGATTTTCAACAGTGTTCTTTGCTTATTCTTTACCATACTCTGTTTTCCAAAGCTCCCCATAGAGAGGCAGCTAGTGCGTCTTAGCTCTGCAGTTTCTCTCTCTCTTTAGTTCCATTTTCCAGAAGTATGATATGGTTATTTGGTTTCTCCATGCCTTTTTTTCTCAAATAGTATCACTTCTCTCCTTTCCAATTCCTTCTCAGGTATGCAGTAGTCTTAGTATTAATTTTTCAAGTTACAAGTTTTAAAATTATAAGAATTTCCTTAAGAATATATTTTTATATAATTTGGGCGTGTATTCTCTTTTTAAGGTCACAAACCTCAAATTAAGTGAATAAAAAATAGCCTTTGGAAATCATCTTGCAAGTGCTTTCAAAGCCTTTCACTTATAAAGGTTCTTAAAATGCTGGAATTGTATCTTCAAAATCAGAGAATCAGATAATCCAGCTACAAGAATGAAAATAAACAAAAATAAAAAAGCAATAATAATAACCACAATAATAAACAAATAAATCCAGATGCTTGACTACACACTTAATCCTGTAGAAGACATTAGAAATCTTTTCCACCCTTATATTTTTCTTGTTGAAACAGGCATAGTAATGGCACAGAATCATTTTAGATTTTTTTAAATAAAACCAGTCATTATCCTTGAGTACAGGTTCATTTTCAATGTGATCCTCACTCTTGAGGACTCCAAGTGAGGGATAGAAACTATTGAATAGTGTGACTCTGTTGTTCATACACTGTGGGTGGATCTAATTTGTAACACACAATCAAGCCAATGTAACCTGGGAGAAAGTAATATTCCATCTTTATATACAGGCGCAATTATGCCTTTCTGAAATGCTGAGACTTCAGACAAACCTGAATGTGAATCCTGGCCTCCACCACTTATCTATGTAATGTGACTTTATGGACATTAGCTAAGCTCTCAACCTCAGTTTTCTTATGTGCAAAATGATAATAATAATATCCATATTTCACGGTTTTTGTATAGATTAAATAAAATAGCATAAATGACTTAGTATAGTATTTGGCACAGGGTAGAGAATAAATAGCGGTCACTGTTATTTTTGAAACGAGTTATATTCATATGTCTATGAGAAGTGCCAATGGTAACTTACTTAGACTTTGAAAAGGCATTTATCAAGGCTTGGCAATAAAACCTATCAAAAAGAAAGTCTGGCAAGTGGTAGGAAGAACATGGGATGTTCTGTCAATGATAAGCTAAATGCTAGCAATAAATGCTTCAATGCATAGAAGAGTTTGAATAATAGGACTCATCAGAATCAATTTTGGATTTGGTCTAGTACTAGTTTTACAATTCACTCAGATAAGGGAATAAATTGTGAAATCCTAAGTTTGTAAATGATGCCACTTTTTCCTGACCTGAAATAATGAGCTGATGAGCAATGACTACAGAAAGATCGTCTGAGACTTTAAGTGGACTCACCCTACAAAAAGTAGTAGTTAAGCTTTGGTGTGAGCAAATATCAAAAAGTACACTAAGGAAAAATAAAATTAAAATTATATTTACTGCTAAGGTTTTCTAAGCAGTGTGGTATAGTAGA
The DNA here is from genome assembly GCA_963575035.1 of Avahi laniger. Classification (NCBI taxonomy): domain Eukaryota; kingdom Metazoa; phylum Chordata; class Mammalia; order Primates; family Indriidae; genus Avahi; species Avahi laniger. Next base: position 16,433 of record CAUYSK010059983.1, read on the forward strand.
AAGAGTATGAGTTTGGGGGTTAGTTGAATTCATTCAAATCCCAGGAAATAAATAGTAATTATGGATTTTTTTTGAAGATATTGGCATTATGTGATGCTACAGCCAAAATAATCAGAAAAGTGATAAAAATTACAGAAAAAGTATTAAATACAAAGTAGAAAATGTCTATTCTTCATGAAATATAATAAACAATTATATTGTAAACCTGAAGAAAATAACATAGATGAGAGAAAGCTAGAGAGAATAAATAAATGGTATAATTGGTGGTGGCGTTTCCAAACCAAGGAGAACTGAAAAATAAACTATGTATTCTGGAATCATAGCAACTTAGAAGAGAATACATTTGATATTTGGAAGCATATGGAAAGCATGAACGTGAGATTATTCAACAAATTCTATATTTCTAGAACTATAGAACTGTATGAACTAGATCCATGCTTATCGAACATATGAAAAAATGCTCAACATCTCTAATCATCATGGAAATGCAAATCAAAACCACAATGAGGTATCACCTAACTCCAGTGAGAATAGCCTCTATCAAAAAGTCCCAAAACAATAAATGTTGGCATGAATGTGGAGAGATAGGAACACTCATGTACTGCTGGTGGGACTGCAAACTAGTGCAACCTCTGTGGAAAGCAATATGGAGATACCTCAAAGAGATACAAGTAGATATATCATTTGATCCAGCAATCCCATTACTGGGAGTCTACCCAAAAGAACAAAAGACATTCTATAAAAAAGACATCTGCACTCGAATGTTTACAGCAGCATAATTCAAAATTGCAAAGATGTGGAAACAACCCAAGTGCCCATCAATACATGAGTGGATTAATAAAATGTGGTATATGTACACACCATGGAGTACTATTCAGCTATAACAAACAATGGTGATATAGCACCTCTCATATTTTCCTGGATAGAGCTGGAACACATTCTACTAAGTGAAGTATCCCAAGAATGGAAAAATAAGCACCACATGTACTCACCATCAAATTGGTTTTAACTGATCAACCCCTAAGTGCACATGTAGGAATAACATTCATTGGGCATCGGGCAGATGGGAGGGGAAAGGAGGGGATGGGTATCTACATACATAATGAGTGTGATGCACACCGTTTGGGGGATGGACACGCTTAAAGCTCTGACTCGAGGGGGGGGCGGGAAGGAGGGGGCAAGGGCAATGTATGTAACCTAAACATTTATACCCCATAATATGCTGAAATAAAAATAAATAAATAAATAAATTCTTGCTTATCATTAAGATATTGTGAAGCTGAAGATATTGTGAATATATTTCTGTCCCTTGCAGCTAATCTCATGTACTCTAGGCATCTAGATAGGCTTCAGGGACCTATATAGCTTATATAGCCTTCAGCACTTCAGAAACCCCTTGAAATTATACAGTATTTGATATGTGTGTTTAGATATGCATTTTTCTGTGGAGAGGATCTATAACTAGGCTATCATTTTCATTAGTTTCTCATAGGTACTTATAACTGTCTCTCATCTCCTAATACTGCCACCCTGTACCCATACACAAAAGTTAAAAGCGATGGATATATGACAAAGAGGCTGTATTATATCAGTGGTTAGATATGTAGCTTGAGTTCCTAACTTCAGCACTTATTGACTTTATTACTCAGAAGAGTTCCCCATTGGTAAAATGTGGGTGAGATTAACCCAATGTTTTGGTGTGAAGATTAGAAGTGGTAATATAAAGAAAAAAAAACACTTCGGAAACGCTAAAAGGGAGGGTACAGATTAACAGTTTATAGGCTGGGGTTGATTTTAGAGATGCTATGTTTCGTGCATGCCATTGTGTTTTATCTTGGATTAAGTGCAAATGCCTAAAAATCAGGACCTTTTATATAAAAATCTGGATTTCCAGCTTCTTTTTAAAAATCAGAGCTGCCAACACGGAGACCGTATCTCCTTTTTGCAGCAGTTGGCTGGAGCAGAGTTGTGAAATTGGGTTTATTCATTCTCTCTCCCTTTTTTTGCTTTTGAATGTTCACAGGAGCCTTGAAAGGGTTTATTCATTCTCTAGGTCACAATGGTTCCCAATGGTCTGTTTCCCTGCCTCTCATTTACCTGTAGTTAAACGACAACCGTATCTCCCAGTATTGCCCTTTGTGTCACTGTCAGAAAAATATTGGACGTCAGAGGGCCATGATTTTACTCTAAGATGTCATTTCTAATGTTTTGCGTATTTCTCATAGAGAATTTTTTTTGTCAGACATTAAGTAATGGGTGCGCTCTGTGAGAACAAAAATGTACTTAGTTAAAAGTATAAAAGGAAAATGGCCATGTTTACCCTAAAGGGATTGAGACTCTTGAAGCAGAGATGACTCTGATCCACAGAAAATAATTAGAAAACAAGTATTTTACAAATAATTTTTGACGTCTTATATATATATTAATACTTAAAATAAGTTTTCAGGTGGTTCAGAGAAGGGCGAACTATATGAATACAACTCAACTACAAATCTCTTATATATTTGTTAAAAGCACTGTGCTAGAGCCACAGTTCTGGAGGAATTAAAGTATGAGGCATTGTGCTTTAAAAAATTACGGTATGGTAGGACATGTCTATAAGGAGGTAAATAATATCAGGTAGTTTATGTTAGGTTTAGATAAATGGTATAGTACATGTTACAGGAATGGAGAAGAAATTAACTTCAGGGAAGAGGAAACTTCAGCATAGGATTCAAATTCTAAGAGAACAAAAGGACAGAGAAAAGTAGAAGGGCAGGCTGTAGGTATTCTGATAATTTAGCCTTTAGTTGATTGAAAACTAGTTTGTTTTTGGCAAGAATGCAACAATATGGCTTTGAAAGGTATTATGAAAGAAGATACAGTGACTAGATGTGAGTGATGAAGAAAATAGAGGAATATTTTGAGGAATACTTAGATTGATGAGCAGAGCCTTGAAGGATAGTTAAAATTAGAAAATTGAGGACTAAGAAAATCTACTACTGTGGGGTACCCCCAAAGGGCATGATGATAACCTGTTTATAGATAGTGAAAGATTTTAAGTGGCAGTTACTTCATTTCTACTGTATACATCCTAATAAAATGACTTTGATTCTCACTTTAGGTTAAGAAATGATATTTGCTAGCTCAAATTGAAGTTCTCCCACAATTGACATTGATATATCTTGGCCAGCCTCCCATCTTTTTATTCTAACTGGGTTCTGTAGTTACTTATTCTAGATTTAGCAAATAATAGTTATGCGATCTGGGGCAATGGACTTAATTTCCTCCACCCTTACTTCCCTTATCTGTAAGATAAGTATATTCATTACCTTAAGGGATTACTGTGATGCTTCAAGATAAAAGTGATTAGGAAAGACTTTTTAAATTTATTAGCACATACGTAATTATGATTCTTACTTTGTTTTATATTTGTGTTCATTGTCTTAGATTTTATAGCTTCTCTTTTACCTTCTACTGTCTCTTTTTAAATTCTTTTTAAAATTTTTTATTCTTTTTTATATTCTTTTTTGTTTTTTGTCCTATATAGGTGAGAAGAATTTCTCTTTTTCTCTGTCATGTGCAAGTTCAGTTCTAATTTTTTTCTTTAATATCAGTATCTTTTTATCAATTGACATTAATTAACATTTATTTCTCTTAGTCCAAACCCTCTTTCAAGCATCTAAAACTTAACACCTTAATTATATATCTTTCATCTTTCTCACTTGCTACTGCTAGTGACTTCCCAATTTATTTTCAGTCTAACCTTTATCCTTTGATTCTTTAATTGTGCTTCCTAGGGATACATTGTAAATCAAAACTCTTTCACACTTTTCATATTACTTCTGTTATTTGTATATCTATTTCTTAAAATCTAGAAATAACTATTAAGATTGTAAGAGATGCATGTGTTCAGTTTTGAATTAAAGCAGCACAAAGAATAAACTATATTATAAAGAATACTTTTTGTGAATTGTGTATATTCATTTGCATTTATGTTTCTTTAAGGAATAGAGAAATGGATTGTATTTATTTTCATAAGGTTGTTATTATAATTAAATATGAAGTGTTAAGCATGATTCCTGACACATAGTAAATATTCCAGAAATGTTAGCTATTACAGTTGTCATTGTGAAGCAAGGCCAGCCTTATTGACAGAGTAATAATTTGAGGAACATTGGGAGATTCTCCTAAGATCTGCCCTTTATAATACCATAAGTTTTACTAATAAATATCCAGTACTTTGGATTTAAGCATTTTTCCTATGGAGCTTTTTTGTTAATATGAAGATGAATCTCTTGGGATATGAGTAATAACTGGGAAGGACCTCTGAGGGGGCTCATAATGTTCTATTTCTTGTTCTGGTTGCTAGTTATACATGTATCACTTTGTGAAAGTTATTAAACTTATGATTTATGTTCTATTTTGCATGTATGCTGTATTTTAATAAAGAGTTAAGTAAATATAACATGAATTATATATCAGAATTATTAGTCATTGATGAATATTGATATAAATTATTTTAATGTCTTTCATATCTTAAAAGTTTTTAAGCTCATTTAACATGTGAAATATCTTAGCACCCTAAATTCCCGCTAGGTGATAGCTTTTAATGGCACCACTTGAACTGTGATTTAACTTAAAATTTATTTTAGGTTCTTCCAAAGTGACAGATTTAGTTAAATTTATACATCCATTAGTGGTATTCATGAAAAACTCAAACTGTTAAACTGAAAAGATTACTTTTTCATAAGTTTCCTCATTAATATGCACTGAATTTTCTGTATATTCATTCATTTTGTTCTTCTGGGATAGCAGACAAGTGGCAGTAGGCACCATAGGTGGTTTAAGAAAACATTATGGGAGAAAAGGACTGAACATTGAAAATGGTCTACCTATATCAGTTTTTCAGCAAGTTGTGAAAACACTGACATTATTTAGCAGTGGAATATGTTATTCAAGTTATCTTGGTCTAAACAGGATTCTAAGGGAGCATGAGTTTGAGGAATATTTTTTATGACTATAGCTATTTCTCTGTTCTTAGAATTATGCATATAGAAATAACCTTGATTGTATTTTGTTTGTTCATTTGTAATATAAAGACTCTTCTAAACCATTTTAATTATTGGCTTTTGAAAAATGTTTTATCACTCATATTTTTGATATCCAGGTGTTCTATTTTATAAAAATCAGTATTTGTATCTACTTTCAGATGATTTCAAACCTGCTTCTATTGATACTTCTTGTGAAGGAGACCTTGAAGTCGGCAAAGGTGAACAAGTGACAATAACTCTGCCAAATATAGAAGTGAGTATTTCTATATTTAGACTAAAGTGGTCTTTTTTACAGGATTCTCACTAAATTTAAATAAAAATAATTGCACAATTCATGTTGTAATGGCTGGTTAAAGTAATTAATAAGCATATCAAAGCAAATAACCATATTTTGAACTATTTTAGGAAAAAAACTTAAAATACTTGAATCCATTTAGTAGTTCCAAAAACTATCATAGCAAATGATTTGAAAAAATTGGAGGTCTAAAGAAGTATTAATTAAATTCTTATTATGAACCAGCTTTTATACTCTGACATAGGGATTATAACATATTCTTTACCTTCTAGTCCTAATCTGTTATAGCTGACAAACACATAAACTTCTAATGTCAGAGCATATACAAAATTCTGTGCAAGTACATAAGTGGAATTAAATACTCTGCCTGGTTGAATCTTGAAAAGCTTCACAAAGCCGGCAATATTTGAGCTGAGCCTTTAGAGGAAAAATGAGACTTCATCAGGTAGACAGAGAGTAGAATATTCTATCTAGACACACAGAACAGTATGTGAAAGGCTCTAATGCTAAAGAACAAGGAGTTTGTGGAATAAATGACTTTATGTAGTAAATGACAGTATAACGAAAAAGACTGACAGGGATAGAGACTGGAAAGGTAGGTTGGGATCAGATCGTGAAGGACATTTTATGTTGTAATATAGAATTTAGACTTTATCCCATAGGCATTAGAAAACCATTAGAAGTTTGTACGTAGAGAAGTAACATGATTAGATTTGTGTTTTGGGAAGGATTTCAGCAGTAGTTTGGGGAATAGGTTGAAAAAGAGACTTGGTCAGGAAAGCCCCAACCAAAAGTTTTGTCTGTTTTTTTAATTTCCAGATGTATCTAAGTAACACTACCAAATACTATTTGCATAGAAATACAAGTACTTTGTTGTATGCTCTACTTTTCTGAGTCCTTCAGTTAGAAATTTCTTAGTATTCAGCTTAAGTTTCTTTTCCTTTTCTTTTGTATTGACTTTATTCTCAGAGAAAACCAAGACTGTCAGTTTATACTTTAATATATAAAGAAAACCTTGGAATTTTTAAAGATTTTTTTTCATTTTGTTTAATTTTTATAATAGTTATTTTGTGCTGGTCAATCCACATTCTCCCTTATGCATTAATGAGATGGCTCATCATAGTTAGAGATAAAGAAAGTAAGCTCTCTATCCTCTTATCTATCTTTTTAATTATTTTTATCAATCAACAGCATTTATTGAGACCCCACTCTTATGTCAGACTGTATCAGTTCCTGCCTCTGAATAGTTTTCTAAGGCTAATTAAATTTTGGGGGACTTTTTATTGAATATTTCTCATTTGCTTCCTTAGGAACTGAAGGAAATAAAAAATCAGTTTAGTACAAGGTATTAAAGATAAGTTAGTTATTGTTTTACACTATTAGAAACATTGTTCAGATTGTCTCCAGTAACCTAAGACTTCTTTGCTTTATGATATCTATTGAAGAAAAACCTTAACCAGCCACTTAATTTTAAAAGTTGTTGAAAAGCTTTAAGTTGGCAACAGAAACCATTAGCCTGTTGTCTCAGTCTATAGTATTATTGATAAGTGATGGTTGGTTTGTAGATTAACTTTAATTGAATTCTTCTTTGCCATATAGAATATTGTGTTCTCAAACTGCCACCCTCCCATCATGATCCCTTGCATTGCTCTTCTACTCCAAACAAATAGGGATTCTTACATTTATTAGTAAACCTTTTTCCTCACTCATATCCTGCTTTAATCAAGAGTTACCATCTACCATGTGTTTGGTTATGGTCTCAATTGAAATACCTCTTAAAGGATTGACAACTAAAGAAGGCCTATATTTTCAAGTCTGAAAATTGTAAATTTCTGAAATTATAAAGAAATCATTTGGGCAAAAGGAACCACCATCAACGCTGTCCACCCCTGCAGCCCACCAGAGATGTGTACAAAAAAGAATATGCCTCAGTATATGTGTGTGTGTAAGAGTGTGCTCAAAAAAGAGTGAGAAAGAGAGACTGGCCATGTATACATGTATCCTCTTTGTGGTAAATCCTATGCTGGGTAGCTACTGGGACTACAGAAGTAGATTAGATATGGTCAGTGTCCTAAAACATTTTGCCATTTAATGGAAAAGACAAGAAATAACTAATTAAAATATAGAAATGTAAGGACTATCATAAAGATATACATAAAATCTTATAGAAGCACAAAAGAATGGTATCCCAGCTAGAGGAAAGGGGGAGACATCAGAATACACCAAGTCTTAAAGATGAGTCAAAGTTATGCAGGTGAAGGACAGAGGGAAAAAATTTTTTTTCAGAGAAAATAAAAAGACATGGACTAAGATACTGTAACAAAAGAATGTTAAATGTTTGAAGAACTACATATATGCCACTATGGCTAGGTCAGAAGAGGTGCATATGGGGACAGGGTGGGAGATGGAAAGATATTTAGGAATCAGATTAGTAAAGGGCCTAATATACAATATAAATTAATTTTAACTTTATTCTGTAATTCATCTAGACAGCTTAAATGAAAAAGAGTTGTTTAAATTACCACCTGTCGAGAGCAAATATTTTTTCTCCTAGGTATATAGTCCTTGAACAATTGTGGTAAGAATAGAAATTACATTTTCAAATAAACTTTGTAGGATTTTTTTCCCCCTTCATTTAAAGAACTTCTTTAAACAGGTATTAGGTTTAATTTTCTTCAAGGTTCTTAATTCTGTGAGTATTTTATGAAAATGTAATGATTATTAGTTTAAGTCATTTAGATTTTCCTATTTTCTTTATGAACTTACTTTCATCATCCTGGTAAAAATGCCTAGGAAGCTTAGAGTCAGACCATAAAATAGAGCTTTTATTATATTAAACTTTTAAGCGTACCTTCAGGTTCAGGTGGTTCTTTGATAAGGCAGACTTTCTAATTTCATTCCTCTTGGGTTTCTTTGGAATTACCAAATAGAAGAAACTAGTAAAAATGAATGAAGACTGTTAAGCTAGTTAAAAAGTGGGCATTTACACATATTTCTTTACAAACAATTCTCTATGGTTGGCTGCTATAAAATCTAGAGGAAGTTTTTACTTAACTTGACTGTTATGATTTGTCACTGATGCCGTCTGAGATTGGCATATTTTTAGTGCTGACTCTATCTTGTGGAGTACTTTTGTGGGCTTCTATGAAATAGCCCCCTGGAAACTTCCAACTACCCTTTCTATTACACAGGCAATGCATTTCTAGTGGTTATTTGTAAATTTAACCCTCAACCCTTGGACTTCTGAGGCTTCTATATGTGTGAGGGCCACTATGCCACTCTAGATGACCTTCAGCAAAGTCCCTTCCAACAAGATCCTGTTCTGGTTCCCTCCACTGGGTTTATGTAGCCCATATGGGAAAATAATCCACCGCATTGTTGGCACCTCACCCTATTATAGGACCAGAATCCTAATTAAATATTCTGTTACAGTTATATTTTTAATGAACTGTATTTTTTATCATTACACAACATTTTTATCCTGTTTTTGTGGTTTTAAGCTTAAATTCCAACTTGTCTGATATTAATATTGCCCCCCTTTGCTTCCTTTTTATTTGCATATTCATAGAATCTTAGTGTCTCTTCCTTTTACTTAGCTGACATTTTGTTCTAAGTATATATTTTGTTGACAGAATATTTTATTTTTAAACCCAGTTTAACACTTTCTATTTTTATTAGGAGAATTCTATCTATTCAATCTATTTACATTTAGTTCAAGGTCGATATACCTGATTTTTATTTCTATCATCTTACAGTATCTTTACTAGTTATTTTAATTTGTTGTTTCCTCTTTTTATTCTTTATTAGTTTCACCAAGCATCTCTTATTTCTATTTTCTTTCTTTGTTTTCTCCTTTTTTTTTTAACTCATGTTACTTTGGGACCACTATTGTACTTTTCCATTCCATTACTGATTCTTTTCCTTTCCTGGTTTTCATAATTCTCTGTTTTATATGAAAACTGAGTTCCTCTACTCTTACCCTATGCACATCGAATGAGATTTTTGGAATACTTTGTCATCCCTTAATAATAAGACTTTTTTTCCTCCTTCCTTCTTCTTCTCTTCCTTTCCACCTCAGCCAAACACCTACATTTTTCTAAGATAGTGTATTATATTGCAAAATATCTTTATGTTAAGAATACTTACTTAGCTCTTACATTATACATTCTTGGTCTATCCTTATCCATTTACAGTTAAATATATATAAGTACCCAGATTCCTTTGTTTACTACTATTTTCTCTTAATTCCCCTATATTGAGATTTTTTTTTGATTCATCTATTTTATGGTGAGTCCTTTCTTGACTCTTTTTTGTTCTCAAATAAAGTGTGCATTCACTTATTTTATATTTTGTTTTGTAATTTTTCCTTTGGTTGCCTGTCCTAAGTCAGTCATTCATACAAACCAACTATAATCAGTTCTGTGTGGTTTGTAAAGAGTGGCAGGTTGAGAATGTAGGAATGTAGATGAGAAGATCACAGAGGTCCCCACGGACAGGATTATGGAATATGGCTTTTATCCTGACTACACAAAACTTTTAAAGTACATAAAGATTTTTAAGTATGGGAACAAACTGATTAGATTTGCCTGTCAGTAGAATGGGGAACAAAATTGTTGGGAGGAGGATAACAGTAATCTAGGTGAAATGATGTTGGGTACTGAAGTTGTGTAATAGCAGTGAACATGGAGATAATAGGAGGTATTCAGTAGTTACTTGGAGGCAAGGATAGTTCATATGCTTAATAGTTGTCTGGTACTTTAATAGTTACCTTTCTTGGGGTATGGAATAGGCAATGGACAGAAATTAAAGTTTAAAAGTTAGAAATGGTGCTGAATTTAATGAGGGAAAAAGTTTAATTTTATAAAACTTGTTCAAAATATAGAAGGCAGGTATAGAGATTATGAAAGGCTCATTTAATTTGTTACCTATGATCAGAAATTGTTTATATTGTTCATATTCAACATTCATTCACTATCTATAAAGGTCTTGGTACTTTAGGCAGTAGGAACAATTAAAAAAAATAATGATCCAGTTATTATTCTTTAGGAACACAGAGAACAATAATACATTGTAATTTTAAGATGTATTCCATTCTAAGTAAGAATATAAATGTCTTCAAGAAGAATATATTGTACAGATTTCTTATCAACTGTTATTTGGAGTCTTTAGGTTATTATTTTGGGGTATCTTAACTTGTTTTCAGCCAAGACATCTGAAAAGCTTACTTACGAGCCAAGTAGACCCAGTTTGTTTTGTCATGATCATGCTCCTGGCTCTCCAGCTTACTAGGGGTTCAACTAACTGCTCCACATATAACCCTTCTAGAACTAGTCCAGATATGTCCTCATCTATGTGCTGTGTATTATTGATTTTCTATAGATCTTTTAAATCCCTAGAGAGGTTGAAAAAAAACAAACAAAAAAAGCCCTGTTCCTTTCTTTCATTTTCTTCATTTTTCTCTCCATACTTCTCAGAAGCCTCTAACCTACCGCAATTCTGGTGATTTCAATCACCAAATTTATCTCATACTCCTCCTAGTGGTCATTTAGTAAATATCTAATAATTTTTAACTACTTTAAGATTATTAATATATGCCCTTTAGTCCTTTCATTTTTTTATTTTTTTAAATTTATTTTTTTTTGGAGGTGGGTTAAGCCACTTTATTGAGTAGGGATAGGAAACAATAAAGGACGTAGAACGATGAGATCCGACGTCTTTGGCTGGGCCGGGACCTCCTAGCCTTTGCAGATGCGGAACTTTTCTTTATTTTTTAAATTTATTTTTAATTATTTATGGATACATATTATTAATAATTATACATATTTATGGGATACATGTGATATTTTGATACAAGCATATATATCCTTTTCTAACCTGATCTAACAGTACTATTGTATGTGACAAAATTATAATAAATCCTTTAAAAATTTAATATACTTTTATAAAGTTGAAAAATAAGCAGATACAAACAATATATTATTTAGAGATACATGTATTTGGGATAAAGCAAAAGATTGGTAAACAAAATTCCTTCAGGTTTGAGAATGGCAGGGACAAAGGGTAAGGGAAGAGCATGTAAGTAGATGTACGTTATTAGTAATGATCCAGGTTTCTTTAACCTTTTATTATGGAAAATAGAATAGTGGAATGAACTCCATGTACTCCATTACTTAGCTTCAACAATTATCAACATTTTACTTTTCTTTTTTATCTATTCCCCTACTGCTTTTTTCCCTAACGTATTTTAAAGCAAATCCCAGACCTTAAGCCATTTCATAAATGCTTATTTATGTATCCTTACCTGATAAGGACATTTCTATTTTTATCTACATACTATGGTATTATTATACCTCATAGAATTAATAATAACACTGGGTCCAAGTCACATTTTCGTGCTTATCTCAAAAATGTCTTTTTGCAGACATTGTAAAATGTCCTAACCTGAATTCAAATAAGATTCTCACATTGTATTTGAATACTATGTTTCTTGTCTTTTTTATTCTATAAAAGTCCCTTCCCTTTTTTATGCCATTAGTTTGTTGGAGAAACCAATGTTATGTGTCCTAGAGAATACACCAATGTTCTGGATTTCAAATTACTTCCATCTGGTATTATTTAACTTGTTCGTCTATTCCCCCTATTTCCTATAGACTAGAAGTTATATATGTAAAGGCAGGCTTGATGACAGATTATATGGGGTTTGATGACAGTTAAATTCTTTGGAGTTTTTGTATGTTTGCTTTTTGGCAAGGCTATTTTATGGGTAATGCTGTATACTTTTATTTCACATGATGAAGCTCATAATGTCTGGTTGCCTCACTTTTAATAATGCTAAAACTAATCAGTAGTATAACAGGTTTTTTTTTTTTTTTGAGACAGAGTCTCACTCTGTTGCCCAGGCTAAAGTGCCATGGCATCAGCCTAGCTCACAGCAACCTCAAACTCCTGGGCTCAAGCGATCCTCCTGCCTCAGCCTCCCGAGTAGCTGGGACTACAGGCATGCGCCACCATGCCCAGCTAATTTTTTCTATATATTTTTTAGTTGTCCAGTTAATTTCTTTCTATTTTTAGTAGAGACGGAGTCTCGCTCTTGGTCAGGCTGGTTTTGAACTCCTGAGCTCAAATGATCCGCCCACCTTGGCCTCCCAGAATGCTACGATTATAGGCATGAGCCACTGTGCCTGGCCAAACAAGCATTTCTTGATAACATTTTTTTCCTTAATCTGAATAGGGAGGTAACACTTTAAGAAAATATCCAGTTTTAAAAAGTAAACTTACAAAACAATAAGGAAGAAGAGAAGAGGTAGGAAATATGATTCAAAGCTTCTATTTCCTTATCCATAAAATATATTGATTGTATTAGAATTGAATCCCAATTGCCCATTATAGGCCAGTGAAACAAATCTTTACTGGCTCAGGGTAAGTACCTCCTTTTTTCTTTTTCCTCAGTGAAAGCAGCTTTGGGATCTCAGCCTCTCTTCATCTCTGTCTTTGTTATCACATTCTTTGGATTCAGGATAATAAATTTAGGTAGTTTATAGGTTACCTGAATTATAATATGGAACGAGAAACACAATATCAGAAGATCTCAAAGGCCTTCCCAACTAAATTTCTATGATAAATTTAAAATAATGATAATTAATTTCTTAAACAGGGTTCAACTCCACCAGTAACTGTTTTCAAAGGTTCAAAGAAACCTTACTTAAGAGAATGCATTTTGATTATTAACCATGATACTGGAGAATGTCGACTAGAAAAACTCAGCAGCAACATCACTGTAAAAAAAACAAGGTATGTGGTTTAATGAAATAAATTATGTTATCAACACATAAATTTTTAAGGAACTGTCAGGGGGAAAAGTTACTGGATTAAGTCACATTATTATATAAGGGTTATTTATGTCGGGTACAAAAATGTTTTAATCTTTTTCTAAATTTAAATTTAGTGGAGATCCTAAGCCAAAAGCTTTTACCACATCACCCTGTGACATATAAAAGCCTGTTTTGCTTCTATATGCTTTCTATAGGTATAGATATATATTTTCTATTATAGATACTTCCATAGAACTGGACTAAAAGGAACCATTATACCCTCCCCAAAATAATTTTATCTTCATTAGTAAAAATTTATTGAGCACCTAAAATATGTAAGGCACTAGAAAAAAGAAAGTTTACTATACAAACACTAACCTCAAAACATCTACATTTTAATTGGCTTAACAGACCATTCCATTAAAGTCAATAGGAGAATATAACCATCTCCAATTCTTTTCAGAAATAAGTGATGCCTAACTTACCATATAATACAAAGACGCTTTCTCTAAAAGCCATACAAATAGCACAGACAAAATTGCTCTAGGAATTAAGAGAAAGGAGAGGTCATGGTAGATTGAAGCATTCAGGGAGGCCATATTAATATACTTTAAGGGGGGAATACAAAAGAAGACAGACAAATGACCAATAAACATATGAAAAAATGCTCAATGTCACTAATCATCAGAGAAATACAAATTAAAACCACAAGGATATATAACTTTACTCCAGTCAAAATGGCCTTTTTAAAAAAGTATAAAGACAATACATGCTGGCATGGATGCAGAGAGAAAGGAACACTTATACACTGTTGGTGGAACTGCAAATTAGTACAACCTCTATGTAAAACAGTATGGAGATTCCTCAAAGAACTAAAAGTCAACCTATCATTTGGTCCAGCAGTCCCACTACTGGGCATTTACTCAAAGGAAAAGAAGACATTTTATCAAGAAGACACCTGCACTCAAATGTTTATTGCAGCATAATTCACAATTGCAAAGATGTGGGATCAACCCATGTGCCCATCAGTTCATGAGTGGCTTAATAAAATGTGGTATATGTATACCATGGAGTACTACTGAGGCATAAAAAAGAATGAATTAATGCCTTTTGCAGCAATTTGGTTGGAACGGGAGACCATTTTCCCACGTGAAGTATCTAAAGAATGGAAATATAAACACCACATGAACTCACTACTAAACTGGAACTAACTGATGAGCACACATGTGCATAGAAGGAAGTAAAACTCAGTGGAAATGAATGAGGTGGGAGGAAGAGATGGGTGAAAACCTCCCTAACGAGTACAATGTACAATATCTGGGTGACAGGCACTCTTACAACCATGACTTAAGCATTATAAAAGTGATTCACATAACCAAAATTATTGGTACCCTGTAATACTTTGAAATTAGGAAAACAAAACAAAATAAACAAAAAAGAATTACCTTGGGTGCCTGTTAAAAATATGAGTTCCCAAATCCAACCTCAGATCAGAGAAGGGGCCTGGGAAATATTTTTTTAATATCCCTTCACCTATGTCCTCCTTGCCCCTCATGATTCTTACTTGTAGAAAGATTTGGGAAATACTGATTTTGTTGATCAGAGAGGATATAAGGATGTAAACAGGGTTTGAAAGCAGTAGTGTGTATGACTTATTCAGGACTATCGAATAAGACCCTGTTTGAACAGAGCAGAGATTTGTCTCTATACCTGTGTATAAGTTTTAGAAAGTAGAGGGTAATGTTGATATTCAGTTAGAGGTAAGCCTGTAAAGGGAGGTTGAGGTTAATGCCTTCAGTATTAACTAAGAAATTAGGACATTATCATGCTGGCAATGGTTACATATTAAAGTATTTTTAACTAGGGATTGGCATGTTTACAGCTTTACTTGAAACTTTAATCCAACAAAGAAACTGAGTAAAATGAAAAAATTTAGGGAACAGAAAAATATATAAACCAGGATTTTGAGAGTAAGAATGAAGAGAAAAATGAGGTTCTAAATACTTTAAAGGAAGAACTGGCAGGATTTGGTGACCAGAAATGGGAAAGGCAAAAATCAAGCATGATTTTATTATATACTCTTTTCTTAAAGATGTGGAGAGAAAAGCATATGAATTTCCTTTATGAACATGTCTGTCTTAAAGCTGTGAATGCAAAGTGTTGAAGTGATTTAGTTTTAACAGAAATAATAAGTTTAGAACTTAGGGAATATATTGAACCTGTTGCACACTTATGTTTTT
This sequence comes from Avahi laniger, assembly GCA_963575035.1. NCBI lineage: Eukaryota > Metazoa > Chordata > Mammalia > Primates > Indriidae > Avahi > Avahi laniger. The sequence continues at coordinate 31,812 of CAUYSK010059983.1, forward strand.
CCTTTTCATTAGTCATTTGTGTGTCTTATCTGTTAAACTTGAGCAGTGCTTTTGTTTTGTTTTTGTTCACATTTGTATACCTCATCATTCCTGTGTGTATGCCACTCACATAGTAGTCACCTGGTAAATATTAATATTTGTTAAATAATGAATTAAATTGATGTTTTAATCTTGAATATCATTTTAAAGATGTGTAGGGAAAAGAATAAGTGGTCAATTTCAGTAACATTGTAAGTTGAAATTGTTGTTACATGGCTGTCATACCTGTTTCAATCTTTGATATTCTTAATTGCAGAGTTGAAGGAAGCAGTAAAATTCAGTATCGTAGAGAACAACAGCAGCAACAAATGTGGAATTCATCTAGGACTTCGAATGTTGTAAAACATTCTCCGTGTGAAGACAAGATGTCCCCAGCATCTCCAATGGATGATATTGAAAGAGGTAAAATCTAAATGTATATAATGTCCCTTATTAAGGGATAATTAATAAATGTTAACTGAAATTTTTTATTTTAATTAACAGTAGTACTAACTATAAACTTTTACTGAGAGCTAATATTTTTTGTAATTATGCATTTTTCTGGGTCAAAGATATGGCTTATGATTTAGAGTACTATGTAAGTAAGACCATAGCCATACAAGAGAATTTGTATTTTTTAAATTATTATTCAGGACAAAAAAAATGAATGTTTAGATGTATGTAACTGGAGTTTTCTTCTTTTTGGTGATTGTGATGACTCAAATTCAATTTTCACTCCATCTTCTTGTCAAAGTTCTTCAGGTATAGCCAGACTATAGATGGCTAAGATGTTACCAATTCAGTAGGGAAATGAGGAGTAAATAGAAGGAAAGGGAAGTTCTTCTGAATTACTGCTTACTTCTCAGCAGGAAAGTATTTCTAAGGAGATACAATCCTTTTAAAAGTAAGAAAACTTAAATCTCCAGTTTTTTTCTAGCTGCAGTTTGGGTATTGATGTTATAGTAATTGTGACAGCAGTGAGACCCTGATCACCAAAACATTTTTGCTTCTGCACTTTGTGTTCATAATTTGCACATAGCTTCCCAATTCCATTTGCTGCTTTCTAGGCACAGTACAATATTAATTCCCTAATGGGTTAGTAGTCCCTATACGAAAAATGAGGAAGACACAAGCTCAGAACCCTTTGTTGGTACAAGGAATCTTGAATTTTATTTTTACATCATACCTGCTTCCAAAATGAATTTGAATCATGATGTCATTATATACATGAAACAATAAAATACTGAGCAGAAAATCAAGATAGTGAAGGGAAAGAAGAAGGAAACTCGCTAATTATTAAAACATTAAATTTAGCTTTAAGCTTCCTAGTCATCAAGGCAAAAATGTAGACACAAGTAGCATATTTTGCATTATCTGACAGACTGGTTCCAAAGAATTAAATTCTTCCCTGTTACTAAATTCTAAAAGGAATTCATTATATGGAACCTGTTCTAGGGAACATTAAGCTATATATTATCCTCAATAATAATTTTATAGTATAAGTAGAAGTTCCTCCATGTGACAGTTTTTTAGCAGAGACCTTAATAAAAGCATTGTATTGAAGCATAACTCAGGGAAAAGGGAGTTGTAGATGATAAGTTAACATGATCCAAGCATAAAGCTTTCTTGTTTTAACTTTGTATGAGAATAGAACTTCATTTACCTTGATTGTATAACATGTACCTTAAATTGTATTCTATAAAATATTTTCTTGGTCCTACTGTGCCACTGACTACAGTTATGATGGTTGAATTATCTTTTCAAATTTATGTCCGGCAGTTGTACTAGTATTTTTGTAACTTAATTTTTACATTTACATCTTTGAGCTATCTGGAATTTGAATTTAAGAAATAAGATAGGGCCCAAGATTCCCTTCCCCTACCCAGAGACACAGAGCTGGGAGCACCAACAAAGGGGCTCCCGCCACAATGAATGGTTGCAGTCCTGGAAGTGCTCTCCTTCTATGCCCAGCCTGAGAGTCCTCGCCCCCGTCAGAGATACTGCATGCCAGAAGGCACCTACAAGTAGAGTCACACAATAATAAGCACTCAGCCTAGAAAGACTGTTCATACCCCTCTAGCTCCCAGACCCGCTCCCTGTCCTGTTACCCTGAGATTCCTCTTTCCTATCTAAAGACATCTTGAGACTGGGTGGCATTGACAAGGGAGATCCTGCCACAACAAGTACTTCACTGGGAAGTACTTTCCATTCCCCCTGCAAGCAGGGGAGCCAGCAACATAAAAATTGTCTGGCCCAGGAAGCACTTTTCATCCTATTAGGCCAGAGACTACTCCCTTTCCTTACTTGTAGGCACCACATTTCCCTGCTTGGTGAAGTTCTTTCTTTCCTTCAAGAAGCACTAACAGGCATCAATGGGGACCCCAGCTGCTAGAGATTTACTGAGAAGAACAAGACAGTACTATAAAAGCTCTGAAAATTAGATTGTCATTTAAACCATAGCCCACAAAAGTAGGCAAGGATATATATGCTAAACCTAAACAGGGTGACTGCCTACTAAAATAAAAAATTTAAATAGGATGTAGATCTCCCCTAGCATAAAAACTCAAGTGTCCAGGATGCAATAGAAAATTACCTATCGAGGCCTGGTGCAGTGGCTCACTCCTGTAATCCTAGCACTTTGGGAGGGTGAGGTGGGAAGATCACTTGAAGTCAGGAGTTCAGGATCAGCCTGAGCAAAAGCGAGACCCCTATCTCTACAAAAAATAGGAAAAATAGCTCAGTGCAGTGGTGAGTGCCTGTAGTCCCAGCTACTAGGTAGGCTGAGGCAGGAAGATCGCTTGAACCCAGGAATATGAGGTTGCAGTGAGCTATAATGATGCCACTGCACTCTAGCCCAGGCAACAGAGTGAGACTCCGTCTCAAACAAAACAAAACAAAACAAAACAAAACAAAACAAAACAAAACAAAACACCCACAACAACAAAAAAGAAAATTATCTATCATACTGTAAACCAGGAAAATCACAACTTGAATGAGAAAGGGTGATCAACAGACACCAACACTAAGATGACTTAGATGTTAAAATTATCCGACAATGATCTTAAAACAACTATCACAAATCTAATTCAGTTATAAATTGTCTCGAAACAAATGAAAAAATAGAAAAATCACATCAAAGAAATAGAAGTTTTAAATAAGAATCAAATGGAAATTATAGAACTAACAAATACACAAAAATTATAGAACTAACAAACCACAAAAAACACGCTGGATGAGCTCAATGCTAGAGAATAGATAGAATCATTGAACTTTAGTATTTATAGAATTCACCCAATCTAAAAACAGAAAATAGACTGAAACATAATGAAGCAGAGCTCTAGGAATCTGTGAAAGAATGACAAGAATGACAAAAGATCCGATATTTGTATCATTGGAGTCTCAAAGATGAGGGAGAGTAGGGCTAGAAGAGTATTTAAAGAAATAATGCCTGAAAACTTCCCAAGATGAGAGACATAAACCTACAGGTGTAAGCTGAACAAATCCCAAATAGGATAAACCCAAAGAAATCTATGCCAAGTACATTGTAATTAAACATCTGAAAACTAGAAGCAAAGAAAAAAGTGTTGAAAGCAAGAGAGAAATGACACATTATCTACAGGAGAATACCATTCAAATAATGTCATATTTCTAATCTGAGACTATGGAGACCAGAAGGAAGTGGCATATTTTTCAAGTGCTATTAATAAAAGAAAAAAATGTAAACTGCGAATTATTTATCTGCCAATATGATTCTTCAGTAATGAGAGAGAAATAGCCTTCATCAGAAATGAAAACTATAAGAATCTGTTACTGGAATACTATGCTTAAATATTGGCTATAGAAAGTTATTTGAATAGAAAATAAATGATAAAAGGAGGACTCTTGGAGTATCAGGAAGGGAAAAAGAACAACAGAAAGAGGAGACATATAAATAAATACAATAAATTACAGTTTTCTTCATGACTTTTCTAAGTCATATGTGATGGCTGAAACAAATATTATAACACCTTCTGATACTCAAGAAAATGATATTTTTAAGTGGAGGGGGGGAAAAGACTTAAATGAAAGTGAGATTTTCACACCTTACTTGAAATGGCAAGTCATATACATATTATGAAAAATCCAAAACAACCACTAAGAAAAATATAAAAATATAACACCTTTTATTTTTTTTATTTTTTTTTTATTTCAGCATAATATGGGGGTACAGATATTTAGGTTATGTATGTTGCCCTTGCTCCCCCTCCTCCTCTCAGTCCAAGTTTCAAATATGTCCATCCTGTTGCGTGGTGCGCATTGCACTCTTTGTGTATGCACAAATATGACACCTTTTAAAACACTATAAATTAATTGACATGGAATTCCAAAATAGTTCAAGTAACCCACAGAAAGGCAAGAAAAGAAAATTAGAGGAATGAAATACAGAAGAAACAAACAGAAAGCAATATTAATAATAAAATGATACACTTAAGCCCTAGCATATATCAATAATTACCTTAAATGTAAATGGTCTAAACAAACCAATTAAAAGGCAGAAATTAGCAGAGTGTATAAAAAAGCACAGTCACCTATATGATGTTTATAATAAACTAATGAAATAGGTAGCTTAAAAGTAAAAGGATGGAAAATATATACCATGCAAACATTAATTTAAAAAAGTGCATGCGAAGCTGGGCATGGCGGCTCACACCTGTAATCCCAGTACTTTGGGAGGCCAACGCAGGAGGATCACTTGAAGCCAGGAGTTAAAATTAATAGCAAAATAAATTACTACAAAGAGGTACATTAATAATGATTAAAGGATTAATTTACTAGGAAGACATAAATGTGTACATTTCCAAAAATATAACTGCAAAATACGTGAAGCAAAAACTGATAGATCTGAAAGGGGATATATACAAATCCACAGTTATGCCTGGGTGCTTCAACACTCTGCTCTCAGCAATTGAACTAGAAGTACTGGACAGAAAATCAACAAGAATATAGAAAATGTGAGCAACGCAATCAACCAACAAGATCTAATTGACACATATGTAACACTCCACACAGTAGCATAATACACCTTTTTTCTAAGTGCCCGTAAAATATTTACCAAGATAAACCATATGCTGAGCCATTAACAAATCTCAATAAATTTACAAAAATTGAAATCATACAGACGTACTCTGACCATAATGAAATCAAACTAAATATCAGTAACAGACAACAGGAAAAATCTCTAAACACTTGGAAATTAAATAGCACACTTCTGAATAATCCATGGATTAAAGAAGAATCAAAGGAATTTAAAAATACATGCAACTAAATGTATAAATACAGCATGCGAAAATATGTGGGATATAACTAAAGAAGTGCTGAGCAGGAAATTTATGACATTTACTTACATTGGAAATGAGAAAAGGTACCATATTAATAATTTAAGTTCCTACCTCAGGAAACTAGAAAAAGTAAAGCAGATTAAACCTACACAAAGCAAAAAGAGAAAAATTATAAAAATAAGCGAAATCATTGAAATTGAAAACATGAAAACTGTAGAGAATCAATGAAACAAAAAGTCAATTGATCAAAAAATTAATAGTATTGATAAACTTCTAGTAAAACTGGTAAAAAGACAGAAGACATAAATCATTAATATCAGAAATGTAAAGTACACTCCTGTAATCAGGAAAGTAATGAGCTTACTACAGATTCAGTAGCCATTAAAAGTATTATAAAGAAATATTATAACTTTATGCTCATAAATTTGACAATTTAGAAGAAATGAAACAATTCCTCAAGAGCTCAGAACTGCCACTACTCAAGCAAGATGAAGTAGACTATCTGAATAGTTCTATAAGCATTAAAGAAATTAAATTAGTAATTAAAAAGTACCAAAAAAAGAAATATCCAGACCGAGAAGTGTATGAAACATTTAAAACATTAAAAAGAAATATCCAGACCCAGAAGTGTATGAAACATTTGAAATATCCAGACCCAGAAGTGTATAAAACATTTAAAACATTACACAGTCTCTTCTAGGAAATAGAAAAAGAAGGAACATTTCTAAGCTCATTTTATGAGGCCAATATTATCCCGATACCCAAACCAGATAAAGACAGTACAAGTAAAAGAAAACTATAGATCAATATCTCTCATAAACTTAAATTCAGAAATTCTCTGTGAAATATTAACAAATCAAATCCCAAATTGTGTTAAAAGAATTATACAACATGAACAAGATAACATTTCTATTCTCACATTATATTTGGAAGTGTGGATAAGGGAGGGGAGAGATGAGCAATAAACAAGCAATAAATATCCAAATGAATTTCAGAAGTAAGTGTCTTGAAGAAAATGAAACAGGCAATGAGGGTTGGAAAGGAAAGAACTCTTTGAAAAGATTACATTTAAACTCATCCAAGAAGGAACCTTTCAGAGATCTAGAATCTCATCAAAAGACACCATTAATAAAGTGAAATGGCTAGTTACAGACTTGGAGGAAATATTCACAACGCATATATCTAACAAAGGACTCATTGCCTATAAGACTCATAGAACTAGCAACAGTCACTAAGAAAAAGATAATCAAATACAAAAATTGACAAAAGACTTGGACAGGCATTTCATAAAAGAATAAATACAAATGACCAATAAGCATATGAAAAAATGCTTCGTATCACCACTTACCAGAGAAATGAAAATTAAAACTACAATGAGACACTATTGTACACCCATCAGACTCACTATATTAAGTGTGTGTATACCAAAGTGGGGGAAGTTATAAAGCATCTGTGATTCTTACACATTGCTGGTAGGAGTGTAAAACCACTTTGAAAACTGGCAGTTTTTTAATGAAATTAAACCTATACCTCTCTTATGACTCAGAGATTTTTCTTAACTTTCTACCCAAGAGAAATGTATGCATATATTTCCAAAAAGACTTCTAGAAGAATTTTCATAAAAACTTTATTCTTAATAGCCAAGAACTAAAAACTCAAATACGTAGAAATAAGTAACCAACTTATGGTATATTTATACAATGGAACATCATATCAGTAGAGAAGAATGAGCTACAAATTCATTCAATGTAAATTTGTGAAACCATGATTGAAAACAGTATGGAGATTTCTCAAGAAACTAAAATAAAACTATCATATGATCCAGCAATCTCACTAGTGGGTATCTCTCCTAAGGAAAAGAAATCAATGCATCAAAGGGATACCTGCACTCACATATTTAGCACAGCACTATTCACAGTAACAAGGATATGGAATCAACCTAAGTGTTCATCAGCAGACAAATGGATCAAGAAAATGTGGTATGTATATACAATGGAATACTATTCAGCCATAAAAAAGAATGAAATCATGTCATTTGCAATAACATGAATGGAACTGGAGGTCATTATGTTAACTGAAATAAACCAGGCATAGAAAGACAAATACCACATGTCTTCACTCATAAATGTGGGAGCTAGAAAACTTGATCTGGTGGACATAGAGAATAGAATGATAGATTACAGAGACTGAGAAGGGGGGAGGGGAAATAAAAAGAGGTTGATTATGGGTATAAGCATGCCTTTAGAATAAATAAGTTCTAATGTTTGATAGCAGACAAGAGTGACTATAGTTAGCAACAATATTATGTGTATTTCAAAATAACTAGCAGAGAGGACTTGAAATTATATCAACACATAAAAATGATAAACACTCAAGGTGATGGATACCCAAAATACTCTGACTTGATCATTATACATTCTGTATATGTAACAAACACATTATTCCACAAATATGTAAATTATTATAAATCAATAAAATAAAAATGGAAAAATTTTTTAAATTAAATATAACATGAATGAATATCAAAAAAACATGTTGAGTAAAAAAGGCAGACACAAAAAAGTACATGCTGAGTGAATCCATTTATGTGAAGTTCAAGAACAGACAAAATCTTTGGTAATAGAAGTCAAAATGGTGGGTGTATTGACAAGAAAAGAGCACAGTAGAACATTCATGAGAATGGAAATGTTCTATATCTTGATCACAGTGGTAGTTTTATATATTCTAAAACTCATCTAGCTATGCATTTTGCTGTGCATAAATTATGTATTAAAGCAAACAAACAAGCAAAAAAGATCTGAGTGAAGAATATGCCAAGCAGAAGAAACAGCTAGTGCAAAGAACTTAAGATGGAAATGGATTTAATGTGATCAAATAATAGAAAAAAAGCCAATGTGTCTTTAATAAGGAGGATGAGAAACTGGGCTAGAAGTTACCAGTTAATTTAATATAGTAATGTACTAAAGTGATATCAAATTGCAATGTGTTAGCTGAATATATTATTCACTTAGAATTTTTTATTTTAAAAAATTTTGTTCAATTATTTGACAAGTTTTATAATACAGTAGAAAAATATTGACTTGAGTGTTAGTAGACTTGGCTCTACCCCTAAATAGCTGACAAATTTTGGCCTTTCTGGCCCTCCATTCCCTCATTTTTATTAATAAAATTATGAGATTGATCTAAATGATAGCTGAAGACCTTTCCAACCATAACTTTTTGTGTCTTAAAAGGAATTCAAAAAACACTGAACCAAAGAAGACATCAACATTATTGCTGTGGTTGTTTTTTAGAGATGAAGTCTTCTTCTGTCACTCAGGCTAGAGTGCAGTGGCACAATCATAGCTCACTACCTCCTCAGACTCCTGGGCTCAAACAGTCCTCCTGCCTCAGTCTCCTGAGTAGCTAGAACCATAGGAGTGCACCACCATGCCTGGCTAATTTTTATTTTTTTTATTTTTTTAAGAGAGAGGATCTCACTAGGTTGCCCAGGCTGGCCTTGAATTCCTGGGCTCAAGCAATCCTCCTGCTTTAGCCTTTTGATTTGCTGGGATTATAGGTGTGAGCCACCATACCCGGCTATTATTATTCTTTTTATCTCCTGAAATATTTACAACCACAGTTGTAATGGGAACTGGCTTTTCAAAAATACTTAGAATATTTTAAATCCCCATTAAGGGGGCAGGGGAGAATCCTAAGTAATGATGCTTCATCAGAATATTCTCTAGGACAACCAGGCTGTTAGGTTATCACATTGTATTGTATGTATTGTAGGTTATCACATTGTATTGTATGTATTAAGAAAATAAAAAAGAATTAAAAGACAATTTCTGCCAAAATAGAATTTAATTTTTATAGTTTTAGTTTTTTATATCATTTATTTTATATTTGAGTTACCTGTATATTTAAGTACAGTGGTATAAATAAATGTGGAATTTAGATTTAGACATTGTCTATATCTTTTAGTGTTCATAATCCCATCATTGAAGTATGGTTTGATGGTAGAGGATTTTTTTTAAATAAAGTACTGTAAATACTATAAATGTATGTTTGGTTTTATTTATTCCTCAACAGTTTCTTAGAAACTAATACATTCACATTTTATTATATTTATTTAACATTATTTAATCTATCTATTCATTTCTACTTTATTTTCAGAATTGAAGGCAGAAGCTAGTCTAATGGACCAGATGAGTAGCTGTGATAGTTCATCAGATTCTGCAAGTTCATCATCTTCAAGTAGTGAGGATAGTTCTAGTGACTCAGAAGATGAAGAATGCAAATCCTCTCCTTCTGATGCAGGGAATTATATCTCAGGACATCCTACCATGTCTGCCATGCCACAATCTAGGATTCCAGATATAGATGCTAGTCATAACAGATTTCATGACAACAGTGGCCTTCTGATGAATACTTTAAGTAAGTATACATAAACATGAGTAATTGGAAAAGTAAGAATTCACAGTAGAGCCATATTGATTATGATCTAAAATTTGGATAAAGAAGATTCCTATTTTATGTATTTGACATTATTAACCGTTACCTATTTATTGAATTATGCATTTTCTGTTGACTCTGTAACATGATGCCTTCTTGGATTTCTCCTATTGCATTGTAGCCATATTGGTTTTTTCACAATTCAAATACAGTGTCACCTCTCCTGCTTTAAACTTTTCAATAGTTTGTAATTTCTTTTAAAATAGAGACTATATACCTTAACATAATGGTCTTGCTTTCTCTTTTCTAGCAACACTTGCCTTCTTTTTGCTACTACACTCAAATACTTTTACCTACCTCAGGGCTCTTATACATGCTGTCCATTCTTCCAGAAACCTTTCTTCTTTTCATGTAGTTAACTTTTTCTTCTTTAGATTGCAGTTCAAAATTATTTTCTAAAGGAAGTCTTTCTTCACCTTTCTGATGAAATCATATCTTCCTTTTCATAGGCTCTTAGAATAATAGATATATCTTCTTTACACCAATTGTGACATTTGTAAATTTACATTTATTTGTGTGATTTTCTCTCTTCCTCTGGAGTATAAGCTCCATGAGGACAAAGATCTTGTTTGTTTTTGCTTATATTGAATTCTAACACCTAGCACAGTACCTGATACATACTAGATGCTCATGTATCAGGCATGCAGGTTGATACTCCCTGGGGAGAATGGAATTCTCTATATGTTTAAAACTGATTTCACTGTGTTTATTAATAATGAAAAAAATAAACAACTCAGAAAGACTGACTAGCTCTAGCCTAATAACAAAACTAAAGAAGGGAAAAGACAAGACTGAATGGCAGAGGAAGTTAGTAAAACTATGAATTATTAATAATTAGGGGACAAGGAAAGATCTTTTGAACTTCCAGTTATTTAGTGTTATTCCTAATTTTGAAGGTAAAATTGGAGCATCTGATTTCCTGAATGGCCAAGGGAACATGGAAAAAGCTCAGCTTGGTTGGAATTAGAAGCTGAGTAAAAGTTAGGAAAATATTCCCAGAAATTACTGAGTTCTATTATAAATTGAGAACATAACTAGGAATTAGAATATCTGTATTATATTCCTGACTTGCTTATCACTTAGTAGTAATGTAATTAGTAACAATTCACTTAACTTTCCTGGAGCTTCAGTTTCCTCATTGAAAGTGGAGGTCATTATTGCCTTGTAGGACTTTGGAGGGGTTTAGGATATTTTATGTCTTACAATTAAAAAAAAAATCTAGAGTAGTTTTCTGTTAGAACATGGCACAGTGAATTTGTTTTAAAAACTTCCTTGTGCCAAACAAATAGCAAAATGGATAAAGTGTAAAAAGGTAAAAACCCAAATGTGGCCAGAATCAAATATAGATAAAGATCCCCATAGACGAGACCTGGAACATAAACACAAAACAGTGTGCTTAATGGAGCTGAAGCTCTGAGTTCAAAAGTAAGTGGTAGTGGTAAGGAGCATGGTACTTTCAGGGAAAGGTAGCTTAAAAGTACTTGATATGATTCAGTAAACCTGAGTCATACTTTGTATTTCAAGCCAGAGAATGTGTGTTGTGGAGGGCAGGGAGAGGGTTGGTAGAGGTGGGGATACTCTTCAATTAATAAAAGGAGATTGGAAGAAATGGCTATTTACATACTGACTGAGGCTATTGATGTTTTAGAGGCCATAGGCATAGAGTCTACAGAGCCTTGTTATCCATTGACTCCTGAAAGGGATCTACCATGTCTCCAGTATACCCAAGGGTGGCAATTTCCAAATGTGATTATGAAACCTGTTTCTGGTAATGGAATTAGAGGACTAGGGAGGGACCCACAAGACCTCATCAGAGCAGTGCAAGGGTGGAAAAAAACCAGAAACTTCCCACTCAAAATGAACAAACATAATTCCAAAACATAAGAAAAACGTCTAATGCTAATAAAGTCAGCCAACAATTAGAACAGGGATTCTGTACAAATGGAAATCTTTTTACAGAAAAGTTTAAGACAAAGACATTTTAAAAAGTATGCAGAAAATGTTCAAAGAGATAAATTCATGAAGATATAACTTTAAAAAGAATTATGAAACAAAGCCAAGAAAAAATGAAACAAAAGCTAATATATAAAAAAGGAGTCATTTAGAGAGACTGATCATTGAAATTTTAAAAAAATCAATAGATGGAAAAAACTGTAGACTGGACACAGTTGAAGAATAAATTAGTGAAATGGAAGATAATACTGAGGAACTATCCCAGATCACAATACAAGAGACAGAAAAATAAAATGAGAGACTAGTTCAGAGATAAGGAAGATAGAGAAGATTAAACATTGTCCAGGAAAGAATGGAGGGGATGGTATGAAAACTCAATCCTAAGAATCTTTCAGGATTGAAGAAAGCCATGGATCTACTCCAGCTAGTAAGCAGGGTAAATCAAAGTAAATCTATACCTCAACACATAATAGTGAAACTACAGGACATTAAGGATAAAATGACAACCTTTAAAACCACAGAGAAGATAGGGGTTCCTACAAAGGAAGAACAGATTGACAGCAGACACTCCTTAGCTAAATGGGTAAACCAGAAGACAGTGGTGTTAATACCTTTAAAGTGTTGGAGGAAAATAAGTCTAGCTCAAATTTTTTACCCAACCACAGTGTCATTCAAGAGTAAGATAATTTTTGAACACACAAAAACAGAGACTTTACTCTCTGTAGAACTTAGCAAATGTACTATTAAAGAATAAACTTCAGAAAGAAAAGTGAAAAAAGAAGGAAAATGTGGGCTATGAGAAACAGTAGTCAGCAAAGAAATAGATGAAATGTCAAGGAATTTGATTAACCTGGGACTATAAAAATACCAACTCCGTTTGGAATATTTGGATATTTGGAAATTTCAAGAAAAACTAAAGCTAAAACTCTAGATAGTAGTTGCTGAGAGAGAGAGTATTCAGTGGGTAAATTAAGTGTGCCAAATAAGATCCATGACATGTATAGTAGGAGGATAGAAACACTGAATAATTATCGACCTTGTTAGATAACTTTGTAGTTAATTATGTATCTTTAGCTAAAATGTTAAGAATACCATTTAATGAATAAATATACAATTTGTAACTTCCACATCATTAGTGGGAAAATAGGGAATGTAGAAAACTTTATCTAATAGAAAGCAAAGAAGGAGAAAGGAAAGAAACAAAGAAATTGATAAACAGAAAATAGTAAATGTGAAGTAGAAATAAATCCCAATATATCAGCAATAACAAATGCAAAAGGATTAAATCCACCTAATAAAACAGATTATCAGATTCGATTTTTTAAAAAGCTATATTCTGATTATAACAAACATGTCTAAAATAAAACCATATAGATGGAAATAAAGGGATAGAAAAAGAGACAAGTAGTAACCAAAACAAAAAGGTGGATTATTAATATCAGAAATAATAAACTTTAAGACAAAATGTATTCCTAGAGTTAAAAGACTTGCTAAATTATGACAAAAGATTCAGTTCATCAGGAGGATAGACAATTCTGAATTTGTATGCATGTAATAACATATCTTCAACATGTATGTGTGTGTATCTGTATGTGTGGTGAAAGAAAATTTGACAGAAGTAGGAGAAATCGACAAGTCCCTATTGTAGTAGGAGATTTAACGCATCTGTAATCAAGGAGACAAATTTAGTAAGGCTATAAAATCTTTAAATACGTAAGTAACCTAATTAACATACCTGTTCTGTGGTAAATACATAGAATCCTACAACCCCAAAATGTGAAGCAAGCATTCTTTAAAAGTACATATGAAACATTTACAGAAATTTACCTCTTATGAGGATAAAGGCAATAAATATCAAAGTATTCATGTTTTACTGATCCTATTATGGTGATAATATAATTAAAATGTGATAAATAACAAAAATTAGTTTAAAAGATGTAAAGTTTAAAAATGTCAAAGCATATACCTAATAACTTACATGTTAAAAGGAAACTACAATGAAATTACAAAATATTTGTAGTGGAACATTATAAAAAATAATATATTACAGCAATTTTGGGATATGGCCAAATGGTACTTACAGAGAAATTTTTTTAAGGATAATAGCAAATTTTATTTATTTATTTTTATTTTAGAGATGGGGTCTCACTGTGTTACCCAAGCTAGAGTGGCTGTTCTACCCTGCAGTGGCTATTCACAGACATGATCATATGCACTGTAGCCTCTGAATTTCTGGGCTCAAATGATCCTCCTGCCTCAGCCTCCTGAGTAGTGGGGACTGCAGGTGTGCACCACCAGGCCCGGCTCATTATAGAGAAATTTATAGCCTCAAAATATTATTTTTTAAAAAAAAATTAAAAATATATGAGTGAAAGGTTCACCTTGAGGAACTAGAAGAACAATAACATCTTAAAGCAAAGAAAAAATAAATAATATTGATAAGTAGAAATTAATGGAATAGATAACGAAGAAATATTAGATCAACAAAACTTAAAGTTAAATAAAATAGACCAACCTTTAACAAGGATTGATGAAGAAAAAAAGAAAAATCACAAATAAGCCATATTAGGAATGAAAAAAAGGTTAAAATTACAGCTATAATATATGTATTTTATTGATATATAATAATTGTACATGTAGGGTATATGTGATATTTTGATACAAGCATACAATGTGTAATGATCAAATCAGGGTAATTAGAATATGCATTACCTCAAACATTTATCTTTTTTTTTTGTTTTGGTAACATTTCAAGTCTTCTGGCTATTTTGAAATATGCAATAAATTAGTGTAAACTATAGTCACCCTACTGTGCTATAAAACACTAGAACTCATTCCTTCTATCTAACTATTTTTGTGCTCATTAACCAGCCTCTTTTCGTCCCACCCTTTGACCCTTTCCAGCCTCTGGTAACCATCATTCTATTGTCTACCTCCATGAGAGCAACTTTTTTTAGCTCCCACAAATGAGAGAGAAAATTCAATATTTTTCTGTCTTTGCCTAGCTTATTTCATTTAAAATAATGACTTCCAGTTCTATCCATGTTGCCATGAATGACAGGATTTCATTCTTTTGTATGGTTGAATACTATTCCATTGTGTATATATACCATATTTTCTGTGTTCATTTATCCATTTGACACTTAGATTGATTCCGTGTCTTGGCTAGTGTGAATAATGCTGTGATAAACATGAAAGTGCAAATATCTCTTCAATATACTGATTTCCTTTCTTTTGGATATATACGGAACAGTAGGATTGCTGGATCATATAATAGATCTATTTTTAGTTTTTTGAGAAACCTCCATACTGTTCTCCATAGGGGCTGTACTAATTTACATTCCCCCCAGCAGTGTACTAGCTTTCCTTCAGTATCCTTGCCAGCATCTGTTATTTTTTATCTTTTTGATAATAGCCACTTAAACTGGGATGAGATGATATCTTATTTTGGTTTTGATTTTCATTTCTCTGCTGATTAGTGATGGTGAGCATTTTTTCAAATGCCTGTTGGCCATTTGTGTGTCTTCTTTTGAGGAACATCTACTCAGATCATGTGCCCATTTCTTAATTGGATTATTTTAGTTTTTTGCTGTTCAGTTGTTTGAGTTCCTTATATGTTCTGGTTATTAATCCCTCGTTGGATGGATAGTTTGCAAATATTTTCTCCCATTCTGTAGGTTGTCTCTTTACTCTCTTGATTGTTTCCTTTGCTGTGCAGAAGTTTTTTTTAGCTCTATGTAATACCATTTATCTATTTTTGCTTCTGTTGCTTGTGTTTCTGAGGTCCTACCCAAAAAAATCTTTGCCTAGACTAATGTCCTAGAGGGCTTTCCCAATGTTTTCTTATAGTAATTTAACAGTTTCATGTCTTAGATTTAAGTCTTTAATTCATTTTGATTTGATTTTTGTCTATGGTGACAGATAGGGGTTCAGTTTCCTTTTTCTGCATAAGGATATCCAGTTTTTCCAGCACCATTCTTTGAATAGACTGTCTTTTCCCTGTTGAATGTTCTTGGTGCTTTTGTCAAAATCAGTTGGCTGTAAATATGTGGATTTATTTCTGGGTTTGTTATTTTGTTCCATTGGTCTATGTGTCTGTTTTTATGCCAGTACTATGTTGTTTTTGATTACTATAGCTTTGTAGAAAATTTTGAAGTCAGATAGTGTGATAACTCCAGCTTTGTTCTATTTGTTCAAGGTTGTTTTGGCTATTTGAGGTTTTCTGTGGTTCCATATAAATTTTAGGATTTTTTTTTTCTATCTGTGAGGGATGTCATTGGTATTTTGATAGGTATTACATGTAATCTGTAGATTGCTTTTAGCTACTATGGTCATATTCACAATATTGATTTTTCCAATCCATGAACATGGGATGTCTTTCCATTCTGTTGTGACCTCTTCAATTTCTTTCATCAGCGTTTCCTAGTTTTCCTAGGAGAGATCTTTCACCTTCTTGGTTCAATTTATTTCTAGGTATTTTTTTTTTGTAGCTATGATAAATGGGATTGCTTTCTTGATTTCTTTTCTGCTAGTTTCTTGTTAGTGTACAGAAATGCTATTGATTTTTGTATGTTAATTTTGTATACTGTTAATGTTAATTTTGTATACTGCAACTGAATTTGCTTTTCAGTGCTAACAGTATTTTGGTGAAATTTGTAGAGTTTTCTATATATAAGATCATCTCATCTGCAAATAGGAACAATTTGACTTCCTCTTTTCTAATTTGGATGCCCTTTATTTCTTTCTCTTGCCAAATTGCTCTAGCTAGGACTTCCAAAACTATGCTGAGTAAGAGTGGTGAGAGTGGGAATTCTTATCTTGTTCCAGTTTAGAAGTCAGCATAATGTTAGCTGTGGTTTGTCATGTATGGCTATTATTGTGTTGAGGTACACATCTTATGTATCTAATTGTTGAAGGTTTTTATAATGAAGGGATATTGAATTTTAGCAAATGTGTTTTCTGCATCTGTTGATGATAATGCTTTTTGTCCTTCATTTTGTTAATGTGATGATTTGTGTATGTTGAACCATCTTTTCATTCCTGGGAAAAATGGCTCTTGGTCATGGTAAATGATATCTTTAATGTGTTATTGGATTTCATTTGCTAGTATTGAGCATTATGACTCAAAGAGAAATAGAAAGCCTGAATAAAATAATAAAAATTAAATAATTTAAACCAATTAACATTTATTATTTCTACATTCTTATCTCCTTATCTACAAGATGCTGAAAAACTGAAGATAATTTTTCAGATGAATTTAACAAATATTTAAGGAACAAATAATTCTTATTTTCTACAAATTGTTTTAGAGTATAGAAAACTAAGGAAAGCTACTTAATTTTTTTATAATTCTAGGATAACCTCAGTATTAAAAATTAAACAGCTGATCAATGAGTATATGTTTTCCTATATGTTTACATCATCTGTAGTTTCCTTCCTCAGTCATTTGTAATTCTCTTTGTAGAGGTCTTTCACCTACTTGGTTAAATATATTCCTAGGTATTTTATTTTCTTTATAACTATTGTGAAAGGTATTAAGTCTTTCATTTGATTCTCAGCTTAACTATTGTTGGTGTATAGGAATATTACTGATTTTTGTACATTGATTTTGTAACCTGACTCATGGATCAGCAGAATCAACATTGTTAAAATGTCCATACTACCCAAAGTAATTTATAGATTCAATGCAATCCCCATCAAAATATCAGCATCATTTTTCACAGATTTAGAAAAAATAATTTTTTGCTTCATTTGGAACTAGAAAAGAGGTGGAATAACCAAAGCAACCTAAGCAAAACAAACAAATCTGGAAGCATCACTTTATCTGACTTTGAGCTATACTACAAGGCTATAGGAACCAAAACAGCATGATACTGGCACAGAAATAGAGACATAGACCAATGGAACAGAACAGAGAACCCAGATGTAAAACCATTCTCATACTGCCATCTGATCTTTGAAAAAGCATACAACAATATACACTGATAAAAAGAATCCCTATTCAATAAATACTGCTGGGAAAATTGGATAGCCACATATAGAAGATTGAAACAGGATCCATATCTCTCACCACTCACTAAAATTATTCCAAGATGAATAACAGACTTAAATCTAAGACATGAAACCATAAGAATTCTAGAAAAAAAATATTGGAGAAGCTCTTCTAAATATCAGCCTAGGCAATGAATTTATGAAAAAGACCCCAAGGGCAGTCACAGAAATAACAAAAATGAATAAATGGGACTTGATTAAATTAAAATGTTTCTGCACAGCCAAACAATCAACAGAGCAAATAGCCTGCAAAATGGGAGAGAATATTCACATGCTATATATCCAATAAAGGGTTAATAACCAGAATCTACAAAGAACTCAAGCAAATTAGAAAGAAAAAATCAAACAACCCCATTAAAAAGTGGGCAAAAGACATGAACAGAAGCTTTTCAAAAGAAAATAGACTAATAGCCAATAAACGTGAAAAAATGCTTGTCACTAATCATCAGAGAAGTGCAAATCAAAACCACAATGAGATATCACCTAACCCCAGTGAGAATGGCTTTTATCAAAAAGTCCCAAAACAATAGACGCTGGCATGGATGCGGAGAGGAAGGAACACATACACTGTTGCTGGAACTGCAAACTAGTACAACCACCATGGAAAATAGTATGGGAGATTCCTCAAGGAACTAAAAGTAGACCTACCATTTGATCCAGCAACCCCACTGCTGGGTATTTACACAAAGGAAAAAAAATCATTTTATCAAAAAGACACTTATACTCAAATGTCTATTGCAGCACAATTCACAATCACAAAGATGTGGAATCAACCCAAGTGCCCATCAGTTCATCAGTGGATTAATCAAATGTGGTACATGTATACCATGGAGTACTAC